>JALLBK010000058.1:0-52516 GCA_036940085.1 Discostella pseudostelligera
CCAAGGTTACCGCCCCCGTTGACTGTTTGCATTTGAGTGGGAGTTGCATCTTGCTACTAGATGTTGATGAATGCGAGGAACCGTTATCTGGCTGACTCATCGTTCTCAAATCATTACACTCATCACAAGACATTCCCGTTGTCGTGTGGTTTGATGCAGCAGAATATGACGTTGATGCCCACACCGGCAATACGATGCGGCCTTGCAAATTTTCCTTCGCAAAATCGCAGAGTGTGTGCATGGCGGAGAGTGATCCATAGAATTGGTGCACCCTAACCGACTCATTTTCATGTAGGCCATCGAAATAAGCAAGGTTGCGTTGATGTGATTGTTTTGCTCCTCTTCCATGATCTCCACAATCGCTTCCGAGTTCAAAGTGAGTACTAACTGTATAACCAGAATGTGATGACTCCATGGAAGAGTAGTAAAACTTCCCCTGTTGTGGCAGGGGTGGCTGGTTTCCAAAGATTGGACAACGTCCCCAAAGATCCACCTCTGCAACCGAATTTCCGTATTTGTCTCTGTTTTTTAATTGATGCATTTCATTCTGCCTTGCATTATTTCTATCGGTCGGCTGTTTACAAACAATCCAATCTCGCTCGGAAACGGAGGTATCAAAGAGTATGAATGGTCGTGAACCTTCCATAAGTAGAGGTTCCATGATGTGCACATTGGTTTGGGCATGTCCATGTCGTGTGCAACATTTATCCAGCAGGTAGAGAATCCTACCTCGCATGTAGCCCATGCTCCCATCGCTGACGCTTTTGAACCCAACATCCCTTCCGCCGATCCTAATGGTTACTGTTGAGTACAGCAGGTTTCCTTCGTCGACCTCTCTCGTTGATTTAGGTGTTGACAATTCACTACTGCCACTACCGACGGCACTGGCAAGTTCACCAGGCCAACGAACTACAATTCCCTTCACTTGTCGGTTGATAGCTAATTGTGCAAGCTGATCGGCAATCTCAATTGTTCGTTCAATTCTTTCTAAACACCGTGGCATATTATGTGCACCGTCGGGTTGATGATGATGTAGAAATGCATACGAGGGATGGTATGGACGGTCGGACATGTAGGGAATAGGTGGCAGAGGAGTGATGGAGGTTGCGATATGAGCATGAGTATTGTTGTCTGTATCATCATTGTCACTGTCAACAGATGCAGATGGTGTAGATTGTTGACGATAATACGCTAGCGCTATGCCAATGTGATTATTGGTAATATCGATTGCCATGATTGGACTGTACGACAAGCAATGGGACGTTGAGAATGATTCATCTACAACTACAACATGCGATCATTAAATTTGGTTGTAGCACTAATTTGAACGACGTACCATGACTTGCCCAATCGGCCATTCCATTCCATCAGACGGGCAAGTTTCAGCGGGGAGACCATACATTTTGTCAACATCTCACACTCTATTTTGGAATGAGTATCCAACCAATAAAATCACCGACCATGGTCATCGTTCAGAATATCATCGAATCCTTCGCCATCGCCGCCCCCGGAGAGAGCGTGTCGACTCTACCACAGCTTGCAATCGCAATGGCAATGGCTGGCGGATGAAAAGACTGGTGCTGACGACGGTGACTGGTGGCGACAGCGGTAGTGTGGCAGTGGCCGGGATGAGTGAAGATTGAAGCAGGCGGCGGCGTCGAGCGTCGACGGCCGGCAGTGAAGATGATGAAATATTTTGGCGGGAGAGACAAAAATTATGAGCCACCGCACTTCTCACTTCTCACTTCTCATCCGCTGACGGTGACGGGTGACGGGTGACGGGTGACGGGTGACGGGTGACGGGTGACGGTGACGGTGACGGTGACGATGACGACTACGACTACGACCACTATTATTTTTTGGTACCAACCCACTACACTGCAACACTGCCTACTACTGCCACTGAAACCTACTGAAATCCGTCTCTAGCTCTAGATTCGGCTTCTGATTTGACACTCTTCGGGGGGCAGGCTGCGGAAAGTTCTACGTTTCATACCAATAACAATATTTTTTGCGAATACTATGTCAGGCCAGCTGCGTCAACGAAACACTATGCCCAATCGAGACAGTGGCGGTGGTGGCGGCGCAGATGCTACCACCTCGTCAATGATGCTCAATTACGATGAGTCTCTTCTCTCGGCTCCAAATTTACTAGCGGCATCTCCCATCCACTCCTCGCCAGTGATGAAAATTCACATTCCGGCAATATACTCCTTTTTACCCGCCACAATTCAATGGATACTTATGCGCTGTTGTCCCAAAAATTGGACACCACGATGGAAACGACGACATCTCATTGCCATAGGGGAGTACATTTATCGATTCAAGGATGAGAATGATGCATCTCCCAAGGGATCGCCTATACCGGTGGTTATGGCCGATGTTCGCATTGTATCGAATGAGAATGCGGTTGATGATAATCTTCCATTTGTGTTGGAGATGCTTCCCGTGGGCTATACAGCTGTGTTTGAGATTTCGTCCATTGGGAAAACGCAGTACTTTGCTGTGGAAAATCGAGAGGAGGCGAGTTTGTGGGTCAATACTCTCCGGCAGATGAGGCAGGATGCCATTAGTCGAAGCATGGGACATACTCATGGCAATCCATATCCGAAAAAATGGAAGGCGTTGGATGCTTCGGCAAAGAGGCTCAAGGATAAAAAGACAAGGATGAAGAGTAAGCTTGAGGAGATGAACAGAAAGGAGCAGGAGATACAAAGTTTGGGAGGGGGTGGGATCGTGGGCGCGAACATAGGTTACTACAATTGAAATTTCGAACATTCAACGAAAGTCATCACCCTTTCATGCATCATCAACACAGCCAACGTCTAAATCTCGAAGCCAAGTTATTATTTCCAATTCGGTACTACCACCGTTTTCCCGCACTCCTTCATTGGAGCTATCGTCATAATGAAGTGGTCTAATCTTTGACCTATCGATATCATTGCCGCCACGGCCACCGCCACCAACTTCAGAATCATTGTCATCTTCGTCTTCGTTCTTTATAGAAGATTTTTGAAGTATTGCTTCATCAACAGTTACCTGCCGATCATAAAACCATTTGAATTTCCGTCGGCTCAATTTGCGAATCCGCTCACGCCTTTGCTCTGTGGCAGCTTCCCTCGATGCGCGGCGTCTAATGCACTGTGTCGTCTTGCTGATCTTGCGCCGCCGTTCTGCATCTTCGAGCTTGCGATGTTCTTGCATGTAATCTATGAAGTTTTTCTGCTCTACGATACTCCAGACTTGGATTATCTCATTGATCGGCTCGACGGAAGATGGAGTTTTGAGCTGATAGTATACTGCAAAAGGGAAGGACTTCGCACAGAGGCGGAACACGATACGATGCTGGAAGTTGGGGTTGCTGCATACATCATTGTCGATCAAATGGCACCACATACTATCAGCCTGATAGCGCAACAACCTGTGGAAAAGTCTGTAGAATCGTCGGCACGCGCTTGCCCTCCAGGCACGTTGGAGAAGGATTGCGTTGCTTGTTTGATTTGTTTGCCCGAGCAACTGCAAATGCTTGAACCATCGATACTGCCTCCAAGCAGTCTGGATCTGCAGGACTGCTACGTTGTAAACACAAATGAGACGATACCGGTCGATACTGATTGATTTCCTTCCGTATGGGCCCTTTGTGATGAGATAGTGGACACACTTTTGAGCCCATTTGTCGACGGGAATGTTCCTTTTCTGTCGACATTGAACAATATACATCCGGGCATTCTTTTGGATGTGGACGGCGGCAAGCTGAAAGGATATTGTGCTTCGACTTCTTTGTTGATCACATGCGCACATGAGGCGAATGTTTGGGTAAAAATGATGATAGAGACTAAATGGTTATTTCGAACACACCTGCGTACGATGATACGCCGTTTCTCGGCTCTTGACTTCCTATCAAAGTGACCACTCCTCGGTAGACCACATTTGGAACACCTCGTGCATTCTTTAATTGACATGACGATCATCTTCTGAAGTGCATTGAAAGTTGGAAATGATGCCTCAGAAAAACTGCCCAAAACCGAAACCTCGATCGAGCCGAGTACACGTGGATCATCTCGTCTCCCGCCAAATTGCTCCCGCCATTTTCGCCACATCGCCAATTATTGCCACGTGTAATCGGCCCTCGCCTGTCCGCCGATTCGCCAAGCTGATGGGTGGTGCTGAAGGCGGGCGTCAAGCAAGTACATTAGCGTCAAAGTCTCAAGTCAGAGACCATGGCCATGGCATCCGGATGGAGTAGTACTACTTACTTCACTTCGCCTTTACACATTCCCTGATCTATCTCCCAATACGACAATGCTCGTCTTGGCATTAATGCTATTGTCTCTGGTGTCGTCAATACATAAAGTTGATGCTTTTTCTGTACGGACGACAGTATTCAGCACCCTGACACAGTCACGGAATCATCCATCCTCCATAAAAATATCTCCGCAATTACACGCTCGTGGCAATAAAGTCGATGACACCGACGACGAAGAAGACGACCGTGAATTAGTGCCTGTTGGACGTAGATATGGACGACGCGGAAGAGAAGAGGGTGGATATTACGACGATAGGCAAGCAACAACATCTGGTTCGTCGAGGCGGTACCAAGACAATGTTGAATTCTTTGATCTCGATGATGATGACGATGATATATTCGAGGATGAATTTGATACACAACGAGGAAGTGGGGAGGAAATTTACAATGGAATAATCCCAAATCCTCTATTGGATGCTATGGATCCTGATGGCGTGTATGAACGGTTGGGGCCTGAGTTGTTCAGAGATTGGACGTTCTACAGGGATCTGGCTCTGTTTGTCGCTTTTCTGGCATTCTTTACCGGAGATACCCACCGCTATGGCACATTTGATTCTGTGGTGGAAGGGTTGGAAAGGTTGCCTGCCGATTTTATCAAATAAGAGACTACGAAGCGAGGTGTTATGGCAACTCGGAAATGGATTTACGGCCTCCAGCTTGTTGGTGTCCGATTCGATGGCAAGTATGTTTGTTTGTGTTCAATTCGATGGCAATGATGTAGATTAAACGACGCTTTCAGTATAAATATCACATTTCTCTGGAGATATCTTAGAGTAGAAATTATTCCTTAATATTATGCGGAAAAAATCAAGGCGTTATTATTTGTGTAGCTTCCTTTTCCCCCAAACATCAACACAACACAGCATTCATCACACTGCTATTCATTCAATATAATTTATGCATCCTTCATCGATTCACTGTCAAGAGCCATTCCCATAGCATGAAGACCATTATCGACATACAAAGTCACTCCAGTCACCGTCCGTGCCAAGCCTGAGCAAAGGAAGAGGGCTGAGTTTCCGACATCATCATTGTACAAATCCTGTGCCAACGGAGCATTTGCATTGGAGTAATCAATGGCATATTCAATAAATGTCTTTTGTCCGGGTTCCTTTCCAATGGCAGAGGCAGCGCGAGATTTGAGCGGGCCAGCCGAGATGGTGTTTACACGGATGTTCCACTTGCGTCCGGCCTCGAAGGCAAGGGTGCGGGTGTCGGATTCGAGCTGGGCCTTTGCGGAAGACATACCACCACCATATCCAGGGATGACCTTCTCGGAGGCAATGTACGTGAGGGAGAGCATGTTGCTGCCAGGGTTCATGATGGGACCGAACTTTTGAAGGAGGGAGACGGCAGAGTAGGCGGATGCGCTCGAGGCAGCGAGGTATCCCTTACGAGAAGTTTCAAGGAGGGGTTTGGTAACTTCAGGTCCGTTGGCGAGGGAGTGAACGAGGATATCAATTTTGCCGTAGTCGGCTTCAACTGCCTTGGCAACCTCCTCAATGGTGTATCCGTCAAGTCCAGCATAACGTTTGTTGTTTCTGATCTCCTCCGGAACATCATCGGCAGTGTCAAAGACGGCATCAAGGGGGTAAACCTTCTCAATAACCATCTTGCTCCCATCGGGAAGGGTCGAATCATCATCGAAGGATCCCTTCTTGAGGCCAGATTGGAAAATTTTGAGTACCGGGGGCCATGTGCCCACGATGATGGTGGCACCAGCACTGGCCAACGCGCGTGCGATGGCCCATCCGTATCCAGAGGAATCAGCAACTCCAGCAACGAAGGCAACCTTACCAGTCAAATCAACCTGGGCAGGTCCAGCCATCTGAAGTTGGGTAGAACTGTATTGACGAGATTGAGATTGTTGTTGGACAATGGCGGGTGCAGATCGCGAGATAGCCTTTCCAACAACTGTAGGTGTGCATGGAGAGTAAACAATACACAGTGAGAACTGAGAACATGTCACGTGATCTTGGCATGATCCTGGTCATGAGTGTATTGCAAATCTGATAATGATCTGCACTATCAATAGAAACTTCTCATCGGCACCATATATCCATATCTCGATCCAAATCAGAAATATCCAACTCTCTGCTATTGTACATTATCATTTCCCATTCATATTGCCGATCAATCGTAACTATCTTCTTTACGCATATACAGTTCGGCGAACATTCTAATCTTCGTAATATATCAAACAACAAACGAACGTATTTTATTCATATCATGTGCACCTCCAACAAATCTTTTGACTTACAGTTGTTGGGAGCGAAGGCCGAAGTAGACGAAGCTCCGCACACCAAAGCAGCAGCGGCGGCGAACAAAGTATTGCGACTGAACATCATGGTAGTAGAAGGTGTGCAATGGTTTCGAATAATAATATTATGGCTATTGCGGAGGTACGAAATTGTGGAGAAGGCTCGGTTCATCGCGTTTTGGAAATGACGTGCTGGCCATGGTCATCTCCGATGAGAATGACACGCATTCAAATCTTTGGCGGTGAATGACGTCACCCTGCCCCTCCATGCATCTCACGTGCGGCTCCGGACTTCCGGAGGTTCGGAGGATAGACAGACGGTGATTTGGGAAAAGAGGGGAGAGTCGAGTGGCCCCGGAACATTCCCCCTTTCTCCCCCAAAAGGGGAAGGGCCGACGAGATCCAAAAGACGCACCGAACCTCTCCCGCTCGTACATACCGCTCACCGCCGACCAACCGTGGCATATGGCATATGGCGGCCAAACCATGGTCGATGGGCACTATCTTGTGCCGAACTCACCCTCTGAGAATAATGAGGCAACCTACACACATGCAAACCCATTCGCTTATCTCTGTATGTTTCTGAAGCTTCCACGCCCGCTCCAACCAGTGGATTTGCTCCATTGATCCTCGCATGTCAAGTGTCAATGTCATGCACCTCGCTCTTTGCGCACCCCTCAACCTCCACAACGACATCATCAATCACCAACTTGTGTAAACTTTGGATTTCATCCATCATTAATTGAGAGATATGCTCATCGAAATGGATGAGGACGACTACGATCGCATCGCCCATTTGGACGATGGAACTACCAGCATCTTCAGCCTCCTTTCGGAAGACAATCATGGCTCAAATCCAGACATCGTCAATGGTACAGGTGTCAAATCAAAGTTGGGTCTTCTCATACTAGAGGGTGAGGAAACCTACGATAACAAGCTCGTGCGCGATGGAGAGGACGGCGATATTGAACCTGAGGGAGTGAATGAGCTATCGATTCCTGAATCTGCTCTGTTGCCCAGCGACATGCGAAGTGTTGTGACACCGGGTGCTTCTATTAAACAATC
Organism: Discostella pseudostelligera; assembly: GCA_036940085.1. Lineage (NCBI taxonomy): Eukaryota > Bacillariophyta > Thalassiosirophyceae > Thalassiosirales > Thalassiosiraceae > Discostella > Discostella pseudostelligera. The sequence continues at coordinate 7,632 of JALLBK010000058.1, forward strand.
TACGGGCAGGGCGGTAGTAGTCGGTGAAGATGAAGATACTGATGTTATGCCCAATTCGTACCGACGATCTCTTCAAAGTTGGCGAATGGTCGCCGCGGTGTTGATGATATTTGTCGTAGCGATTGCATCGTTTGGAGCAATGAAGGCAAATGGTTGGAAACACGAGGCCCTTCGTCTGAGAGAGTTTCTTCATTGTCAGCAAAAGTTTGGCAAAATGGAGGCAAATGCTTGGAAATACGAGGCCCTTCGTCTGAGAGAGGATCTTCATCGTCAGCAAAAGTTGCAACCATTCACAGTTTCTCTCCTTATGGAACGAGAAGCTCTTCTACAAAATATCAAACTTGTTGAACAAGATCTCCATCGCGCGAAGGAGTGGATCTCTATATACGAAGACATGCTCACGCCCGACACACCGGGGTATGAGGAAGAGGATGAGGATGATCCACTATTGTCATTCAAAAACTGCTACGTCGAAGCAACTCTCTCTCTTGGCCATTGTTCCAAAGAGCTACAGGATTGGTGGTTCAAGTCTAACTATTCTACCCACGAACCCAGTAATGATGAAGAGGACGGGTTCACATCGGATATGGCTAAGCTTGTTTCTGAACTTAAGAATAGTTTGGCGGCAACGACGACGCAGTCCTACAACTTCATTGAATCGGTATTCACGAAATTTTCGTATGCTGGTATGAAAGAAACGTTCTTGACGGATGATTATATTCAAAGTATTGTTAAGCCCATGCTTTGAGAAAATTATTTAGTAAGTTGTTGTCAGAAGTTCGACGAGCCTAACTTTACAGATAATAGAAAGTCTCAAACGATTGGGTTTCTGGTGTTGCGTATCGTCACTCCTTCATGCTGCATACTCCAAAGAATCCACCTCCTCGACAATGATCTGACAAAGCTGTGTTGGGATTAGGGTATAACTGTTGACAATTATTTGTGTCTGTTTTGACTTAGGTGGCATAAGGATGTCTTTTTCATCATGTTCGATACAACCACCTTCCATCCCGGCAACTGCGACGTTGCCCCCGGTCGGTACGCAAACCCGCTCTTGAAGGGACAATACATTCGATGAGAATCAATCAGATGAAACCTTGCATCCATACGCCGCCGCTTCCTTGACCCAATCTCCACGTCGTCAGCGCGAGAAGATGGCAATTCAAGCCGAGATCTAGATAGACACATGTTGCATTTTACAATCGCGCGTGAATTGTTGTCGCTGTTGTCATCAACCACATCCGTGCAAATCGACCACCCGAAGGTAGCCAATAGATAATGTGTCTTCATAGTCTCGCCGCCCGTGTTAATAACGTCATCAAACTCCACATTAGGATTTATCGCACGGCAGTAATCAGTTACCACATCGGGCACAGTCAATTCCATTTGCGAAACATCCACATGGACCATTCTATCCTGCGACATGTCGCGTATTTTTATTGCGTCTTCCCGAACCCGATCTCGAGTAATCGATCCATCCGCGGAGCAATCTTCAAACAATAAGAACTCGTCCGATATGGAAAGAAAATAAGGTGGAACGTAAAGCTTGGTAGTTGTGGAGAAGACGATGTGATTGGTATCATTCGATTCATTGGAATCTTTGTCAGCAAGTTTGGTGTCTCCATACGAAGGTCCATCATTAAAGCCATCCACCTCCTCGTCTATAGCGTAATGTTTCATAACCTTTAACCAACGACCAGCATACGTCCGGAAAGGACACTTCGATCCATGACACGTCGCTAACATATCCATATACTTTTGGCATAGCTGATTGTGTGGTTCCTCGTTGAGATTTGGATGAAACGTAATGCATATTGCCGCTCCTACTTCTCCTCTGCCGCCTCCAGACCCTCCGAAACAATTGGGATGACGGCATTTGATAATGTCGCTTCCTGTATTCTCCCATCTTGCACATGCCGACACACGATTACGGAAGCAGTTACGGAAGCAGCAGTTGACAATGTGAGATGAAGATGCAAAATGAAGTGGAAACAATAGAACAATAATGCAACAAGTGCGAATATTGAATCAAGTAGGATGTAGGTCCCTGTGTAGCTCGAACATATCAATGCGCCTTTGGTACGTCAAGACAGTTTAGGACATGAATATAGGTTGCTCTTGGGAGATTTGAATGAATCCTGAAACCAAGAGCTCGTTGATAAAAAGAAATATCTAAAACAATAGCATTCTCTCGAGCAACTGGCGCACAAAAGGTGATCTCTCTCCCGATTCCCAGAAGCCTCGCTGACAATAGAATAAGACAAATTTCATGTTGTGAATATAACGTACCCGAAGGCCGCACACACCAGTGGAGACAAGGCTAATGGTTTGGCAAAATATGTTTCTGAACGGAAGGTTGCTAATCGTCTGCGATATTCGTCTGGAGAATCCTTCCATAAAATTATCTTCCTGGGTGTTGATGCATCATCATTTATTTCGGTAACATGTGTCGAACAACTCAATCGCTGTCGAGGTGATCCTTCACCTCCACCACCGTTAACGAGGATTCCATCGCATGGGATGAAAGAAGCAACGACGGCACTGCGGCAATTACTGGCAAGTTGCTTCGAATCGATGCCGTCGCCGTCCGCTTTGGGTGATACCGTTGACATCATCGTCGTCGGGGAGGACGACGACGAGGACGATAATTCGAATGCAGCTCGCCAGCTGGCTAAAGTGACATCGACGCACGATGCGAGTTCATCGGCGGACTTGGCGGCGGTGGCGGCGGTGTCGGTGGTCGAGGTGTTCATGGTCATGATCATGAAGTTGTTCATGTGTTGGTGTTAGGTGTTGGTGTTGTGGCATTGAAGGTTGAAGGCGCTCGATCTCGCTCGACGTAGTATGTAGGTGAAGGTTGGCAGTCTCCCGCCAAATTTCTGCATCAAATGGATGAAGTCGAGTCAAACAATCTCCCGCCAATTTTACTGCCACGTGTAATTCATTTAGTCGAGTCAACCGTCTCCCGCCAATCACATCTGCCACGTGTAAGACAAGGTAATAGCTTAGTCGAGTCAATCAATCTCCCGCAAAATTTACTGCCGTTAGTCGAGTCAAGCAATCTCCCGCCAAACTTGGGGGTGTCTCCCGCCAAAAAATGGATCCAAGAAAGATCTCGCGATCTCCACCTCCAAAAATCCAACACCAACACAAACCAGCCTGCACCATGACCGATGTCGCGCGTGCCACCGCCGACGGAGTCGCTTGACGAGACGCAACAATAGAGGATGTACTAGATACAATAGAGAGAGAGGCAGGATGTCAATCATACAATCCTAAGAATGAATAAGTTTAACGTCAGAGATGAAGGAGAAGGCTTGGAGTTACCGGCAGCTTCTCTCGCCTACAGCCGTAGCAACGAAGACGAATACATTGTGGATCTTGATGAAGACAGATCCAACAACGACGACGATGATGACGACGACGAATTCTCATCATCTGAAAATGGCAATGGCGGCTTTCACTCTCTATCGTCACCATCTAAAATGAAGCGTCCACTCCCTACAACATCAACAACAAATAGTTTTGAATACCGCGCATCGGTACGACGACAGAATTGTTTCTTCGGTGTCAGTGTCATTTCATTGACCATGGCATTTATTGCCGCATACCTCTTCATGGGATTATCATTTACTCCTGCCAATATTGGCATTTTTGGAGATGAATCGACGAGGAAGGGGGGGTCAGGTAAGTGAAGAATTGAGTGAATATTATGAGTCAGATTTTGTTGCTCATCATAATTCTTATCTGCATAAAGGTGAGGTGGGTCTTGATGCCGACAATGCGAAATCTCAAGAAATTGTCGACGAGGAAGTAATCGAAATTGAGTATTCCGAAGAACTGGGGGATACGGTGCAGATAAACAACTCCAACCTTGAACGAGATAAGATTAATGAGGAGTTTCACATTGGTCAAGATGATGTGGGAAAACATCCATGGGTCGAGGATAAGGATTGGTGGAAGAAGCATGCTCCCAATCTCGACACTTCCAATATGACTCCAGAACAGAAGGAACAAATTGTGAAAATGAAGAAGAAGACCAATCATATGAAGAAGAAGATACTGCAACTATGTAAGAAGAATCCGAACAGTGCAGAATGCAACAAGACTTCGACCATGAAGAATAATTTGGATTTGGATAGTATTAAGGACAAACTTGCCAATCATTACAATCATGATACGGTTGGAGATGGGAAGGAGAGTCTTCCAGAGATTCATGTTGCACCATCCGACAGGAGTGATAATGGCGATGAGTCCGTAGAAGTCCCGATCGTGAATACCGTGAGCGCCAATTTCATTGTTATGGAACAGGTCAATCATGATCCGAATTCGTTCACCCAAGGTCTATCCTATGGCGACGATGGCACAATCTACGAATCAACTGGATTATACGGTCAATCGAAAGTACGACGCATCAATTCAAACACCTTTGACGTCGATCTTTCCGTGGATATCGACAGTAGGTATTTCGGCGAAGGTTCCGCCTTCTTCCGAGATCGGAATGGCAACGGACGACTGATACAGATTACTTGGCAAGAACAAACGGGGTTCATCTACGATTCGGAAACATTGGAGAAGATATCCGAGTTCAAGTACACTACCTCGCCCGAAGATGGTAACCAGGGATGGGGTATCACATACGATGCAACAAGACAAGAATTCATCGTGAGTGACGGAACACAGTATCTCTACTTCTGGGATCGTGATACGTTGGCTGAAATGCGGAGGGTGAATGTTACACGATTTGATGGATATGAGCAACGTCAATTGAATGAATTGGAGTACATGGCCGGGTTAATATGTTGCAACATATGGCACCGTGAGGATATTATTTGTGTCGATCCTGACACTGGCAAGAGCGTTAGAGAATATGGTAAGTATGTGTCCGAGAGGACAATCCTTGATACTTTGCACAATAATTGATTACTTATACTTTCATTGATGTCGCTATTTTTTCAGATATGTCAAACCTCTGGCCTGCCAACGAGCGAGGAAGTAGTGAAAATGTATTAAATGGCATCGCACTTGGGAAAGATCATGTCCTACTGGGAGGCAAACGTTGGAATAGGATGTATAAGGTGCTATTTCCAGATTGGCCGACATTATTCTCTTCAGGAAGGTGACTTACTTAGTAACATTCACCATTTTAAGATTAGTGAAACAATAATATTTTAAAAGGTTTCGGAGGTTTTTATCAACCCATGTGCATTCATTTCTTTTTCTATTTGTATTTGAGAGAAGGAAAGGAAGGATTTGCGTTCCGTGGTGAGAGTATTGCAATTATTTCGTTGTTTTATCATAAGGCGGTCTCTGTTTCCGAAGCAAACAATAACGAAGAATTGCATTATGCATGAGCGTATGGGAATTCGACGGCTGTATCAGGAGATGGTCCGAGACAACGATGATAATCACCGACAACAATACCGTCCCAAGAGAGACCTAACATTCAAGAATGAACGCTCTCGTACAATGAATATATTGTTCGATGCAAAGATGACACGGGGTCTCCTTGAGCAGGAATTTCGAGATGGTAACAAGAAGGACGGTGGGGTGGGGTCGAGGCGAAGTCAAACTGAGAAAGGTCCTGCTGCCACTTCATCCACCAAGCCATCTACCTCCCAGAAAATAGCACCTGAGACGATAAATGCGTACATGCCAAAGAATACTCGGGGACGACGGCAACAGCAACAACAACCCAAAAGCCCCACAAAGCCGTCGTCAAAGACTTCGACAAGCAGCACCAAGTCCGGAAACGACCCAAAGTATGTCAGAGGGAAAATAACTCGATAAGAGTCCCTCATCTTCAACCCCCAGATGCTGTCTATTATTTCTCCCTCCGCACACTGTGTAGTCATTTCAATTCATGCATCATTTCCTGTCACCACCCCATCTCAAGAATTCCCCACACGACGAAGATGCGTTACTCATCATTGGACATCCACTCGCGTCCACCTCATCTTCTTCATGGGCGGCAGGTGCATCCACCGGTCCTCCTTTTGCCGCCTTGTCAGCTTCGTTTCCATTGTAGTCATCGCCAACTGAGGGGGTCGATTCATTCCATCGACGTTCCGCATCTCGCGCCAATACTTCCTTCTCTACTTCGAAATTATATCGTCGTGTCTGCAAACTTTCCTCGGCACTTGCTCCATCTGCTCCAACGAGGGATAATAACGACGAAGACTGTAAATCGTCTTCAATTCGTTGCAATACTGCGGTGGATAATGGTGGTGGCATGGGCGGTATTCTCACATCAGTTGAAGATGACGATGAAATTAATGCACGCCGATTATTATGGAGGAGAATTGGAAGCTGCGACGCATTGAAAGTCTGTATCGATGCCGAGATTAAATCGGGATAATTCAATTCATCGTAGTTGATGACGTTCCGTCTACCACCGCTGTGGTTGTTGCTGCTATGGATGTAACCGTTGCCGTTGTGCATGATAATAGATGGTGTTGGCGCAATGAGAGATTGGAGACGGAGGTGGGGAAGGAGGGGAGGAGCGGTAGTAGAGATGGATCAAGTGGGTATTTAGTAGTGGTGGTAGTTGTATTTGTATCGGTAGTGTTGGCGGCGGAAGGCGGAAGGCGGAAGTGGACGGAATTGAGCAAGCAAGCAAGCAAAGCTTCCCGCTATTTTTGCCGTGTGTCTTCCTTCCACGTCGACACTTCATTTCAACATCGCACCACCATGGCCGGCGTCGTCGCCCCATACGACCACCTTCCAACAACACCCTGGCCATGAAATTACATCGAACGATAGCTTACCACCCCTATGATGTACGGTGATCAGTGTACCTCCTATGCTGCTGCCTATGGCAAGGATTGAAAGAGGGTCGAATGAGCTCTATCGATAATGATACCGACCAAGTTGTGTTCGGTAGTATCGATTGCATACAATATCAAACTTAGTATGATAGTGTCCATTCACGACAGTCAATTATTATGTGTAATGGCATCTATGATGTGCATAAGGATGACCTGCGCATCCTGATACAATTTCACATTACTATCGCTAGCCCATTCCCCACCAGTACCACCACCACTTCCTCCTCCTCCTCCTCCTCCTCCTCCTCCTCACAACCTACTGAAGACATCCTGTTTACGAAGAGCAATTATTGTATGTTTCCAAACAAACGCATATTCTGCCGACCACCAGCGCATCCTGATACAATTCCACTCTACTGCTTGCCCGCCCCTCCACTTCCTCCTCCTCCCAACAATCTACTAAAAACATCCTGCCCCTCCTGACTCCCCCCCGCCAACCGTTTGGCCAACAACGCACTCCGATTATCCTGCACAGTAATCACGGCACCATTTCGTTTGTCTTGGACCAAAATGTACACAAACTCTCCGCTGGGCATATCTTTGGAAACTTCGGCAAAGACAAATGCCGACCCGTACGCTCCCTCGAGGTTGAATCGTACACGTGTTCGTTGTGATCCATCGTCCGGGTCGGTATATTCCGTGTGCTCGATGAAATTTCTGCGGCCCTCTCGATGCCCTCCATGATCCCTACCGTAGGTTTTGAACGAGTCACCAAATCGACGCTTCACCTCTTCATCCTGCCGCACAATGGATGTGGCCTTGTCAAATACGGTATTGGGGCTCATTTTTGTGGGAATTAATTCCTTGCCAATGTAGTATGCGCACATGGATGCAAAGGTGACTGCGCCTGCCCAGAAGAAGAGACGGGTGGTTGCAACGACTTTTTCGCCGGGAGTTAAGACAATCTCGGTAGAGGAGGAGGAGGGATCATCGGTGCCACCACCTTCGCTGCCCGTAGATTCATTGACTTTGCTGTTGCTGGTTGTTGTTTTATCGCCAGAAGATGATGATGTGAACCGCAGCAAAATCATGCGGCGTTCACCGAGATTCATGAAACCACTGATATTGGTAGAACTAAGCGATTTTTGGCAAGGCAACTGCAATAGCGATGGCCCACCACCAATGATTCGATTTCGAGGCATGCCGAGGCTGATGTTGTTGGCTGATGGTGGTGACGACAGAGACTTGGCGTAGAGTCGAACTGAGATTGTGCTGACGGCCATTCTTTTCGTTGCACTACTCACTACGGTATTTATGGCTGCCATGGCGACTGGTAACGAAGATGAACGAAGACAATTGGTTGGTAGATTGGATTAGATGGCGCTGGGCATAGCGGCGGGCTTGTTGTTGTTATTGGATGTCGATGAGGGTTGGGAAAGGTTGGTTGTGGGTACGATATGGTAAATGATACGGTGCACGGTGGTGGCAGAGGAATGGCAGTGGCAGATGGCAGATGATGCCTGCATCGCATGTGTGGATGGTGGCTTGGATTTATCTCATTTATCGCCAAATTCAAATGTTCTTCCCGCCTTTTCGCCACATCATCGCCACATGCAGTCTTCCCGCCATTCTCGCCACATCTTCACTTCGTTTCGCTTCCGTCAGCAGCAGCAGCAGCAGCGGCGCTGCATGCAGCAACACCGACCATGATCGTCTCCGTCATCCCTACCCTCGCCCAAGCAAGCCCTCATTCCCAAGCCCAATAATAATTAATTCAAACACTCAATCACAGACATGGGCGGCGATCAATCCTAACAGCCATCAATATGCTGACGTCGGCGACATCCAAGGCTGCGGTGGCGTCTCCCTCCGCCGCCGCCGCCGCCACTGCTGAAGAGGTGGTCCATCGCATCGTCTTTGGGGAGAGAAAGAATAAGAAACGACCCCGTCCTACCATTGCTGGTGACTCTACTGGTAATGAATTTATCCACTACCACAATCACAATGACTACACTACGAACTATACCGACAGCCGCAGTAGTAGGAGGAGGGCAACCAGAGAAAATGTCGCGCTATCAAAAATACTTCTTTGGGAAATGGCCAGGGATGTCGATGACATTTTCCGCGAGATGGTATTTTTCAAGAAAAAAGACGGCAGTAGTAATGAATCCATTGATGATAATTATGGGGATGGAACAATTGACGATGGCGGCGGAGGTGGACTTGGTAGGCAACAAAGTTCGGCAGAGTTATTGATGCAAGTGGGAGCGCACTTGCGGCAATTTTTACTCGAGAGGGACAAACATAAATCATCATCATCATCATCATTGGGGATTATGGAAAACTATTACGACCCCGACAATGATCCAACTTCCTCGTCGTCACCGTCGTCAAAATTATCATGGACACAACATGTGGATTGCATCTTAGCCTTGTGGATTGTTTGTTTGGGGGTCCAACAATCTGCTCCTCCGAATGATATCAATAGCATCCACTACGGCGGAAACAATACCAACAACAACTGGAAACATCTCACCCTCTACTATTCACATGCGGATAATGATGATGCTACTACCAAACGGCTCAACAATAATAATATAATTGGCAATAATGGAAGAGAACGGGGGGAAAGGCCACCATTCATGTCGAGGGATAACGATAATGATATTGCTAATGAAGCCGAGGAAGAGGTTAACGACTACACAATCACACCCCAGGCACTCAATCCAGTTGATTGTCCTCTCTTTTCATTTTTGATGGAACAGATCTTTGTTCGACTTCGGCGGAATGCTAATGATAAGGATAGCAACCACGATCGTCACAACAACAATGAAGTTGCATTAGAAGAACAATGTCTATGCAACATCCTCGAAACAATCATGGCATCGGTAATGCTTGTCGACAAAACTGATGACGGTTCTTTTCCCAAGCAGACGAATAACAGCGACGGTTGGTACAATATATTTTACAATTTTATCAAGAATGGTGGGGATGTATTGTCGCAGCATGCCATGTTGTACGAAGATGTGTTTCCTTTACTTTATTTTTCACAAAGACAACCAATAAATGAGGAGGAAAATGATGAGGAGGATTTGATACTACTCAGTGACATTAATTATTACAATGAGGAGAAAGAGGAGGCAGAGGCGGAGGATGGGGGAATCGGCCTCCTATTTGCAGCGGCGGCAGCAACGTCCACATCTCTCTTTTCGCAACACTTTCAATCGTCGGCAATGCGTTTGGTTGATAACGTCGTCAATGATGAGATGCCGCTGATGAATTTGTCTACGGCGGCGGCGTCGGATCTGACATCGCCGTCGCTTCCTCTACCCCCTCTGCTGTTCCCATTGATCGGATGTGACATGAATCTACCAGCCATTGGTTCTGAAATGACAATCTTTAGCGATTCGGAATTGGAGGCTTTGCAATCGGAATTGATTTGGCTTGGTCCGCAATATCCTACGATACGATATTCTCTCATGGCTCCGGAGCTGGATGGAGAAACTAATGAAAAAATGTCATCAGAGGACTTGAACGGCAATGCTTTAGTGAATGGCCACGCAAACAATAATGACGCAGGAGCAAGGATAGTGGTTGAGGCGGATGCCGAAATTATTGATATTTTGAAGAATCGCGCATTCGTCGTTCCTTTACCGCCACTGCACGAGAGGAAGGTTTTGAATGCATTGAGTGGTACCGATGTCGCCGGCGATGATGGTTGGAATGGAAATGCTGATGCAACGACGAGCAGTGATGGTGGTGGTCTGGGGAGTAGTAAATCTGGCAGTAGCAAGAGGGGTAAGAGTCGATCGAGTGCACAAGGCAATGGTGCAAAGCAGGCCAACTCGGGGAAGGATGAGGATCGTCGTCGTAGTAGTCGTACGATGTCAGAACACCGCGCTTTATGTCTCGTATCCGAGTCCGGACTCACACCCCAGAATCTCCCTCGTCTCGTTGAGAACAATCCAATCGTTGCCATTGAATGTCTCGTACTCCTTTTGACTGCTCATGAGGATGGCGTTGGCACCACTGCCGAAGATAAAAATGAATATCTATCCGCCTTGGCCGGGATGGATATGAGCATTCACAGCATGGAGGTGGTGAACCGACTAGCTACGCATTCTACACGAGGAGGTGCAGGTCGAGGAGGAGGTGCAGCTGGAAGGAGGAAGGGACGTGTGAACGGGAGTGAAGTCGGAGCTGAGAAGGGCGGAGGAAACGACGTTCTTCGGCCGTTGTTGCATCCAGAGTACATTCGGTTGTACATCTCCACGTGCATTTCTACCTGCGAAGGCATGGGATATGATCGGCATTTGCAAAATAAGAGCGTTCGTCTTCTTTGTGTATTCTTGCAAAGTCTCATACGGAATGGCATTATCGGAGTGGAGGTGAGTTTTGTTTGTTCACATTACTGAGAGACTACTTGGTATTGTTTATTAACTCCATCTGGATCATCGTTGTCGCCTCTTCGCCAAAATTAATTCGTCATTGATCGGTCACTGTAGGACCTGTTCGTTGAAGTTCAAGCATTCTGCATCGAATTCTCCCGCATACGTGAGGCTGCCACTCTATTCCAATTAATCAAAAGCAAATGATTGGAAGTGCGGTGCGGGACTCTGAACGGCGAACATCGACTAGCACCCAGGCATTTGCAATTTTTACTTAAATCCCAAATCTGTCATCTCTCCCTACCATGCAATTATCCACTGCCTGAATTAGTAGTTGAACCAATCCCCTCAATCAATTTTCCCTGAGTTATCAAAGGCTGTCAACATCACACAATACACAATGACGAGTAAGTCGACGGGTCATCGATCCTGGAGTGAGAAGTGGTTGTTCATTCGCTTGGCCAGCTTTTGCTGAAGCCACAGGTGAGGACCTTGTTCCAGCTCGTCCCAACTCAACAGTATGAGAGTAATCAGTAGCATGGTTGGAGATGGTTGGTACTCTTCGCTTGGTTTTGGGCTCAAGAGTCACTCTAAGTCATTGTCCGAGACTCAGAAGACTAATTTATATTTTAGGAGTAGCTGAAATCGGGTCATATGACCGCAACCATGCATGCTATCTACGATACGGCCTACGACAAACGCTAGGAGTACAAACCATAACCAAATCCGCCGGCGGACAATTCCCATTGCTATCTTACCGACCAACGCAGCCGCAGCCGTCGCGCCTTCCAAATGAAAGCAATGTTTGCTGCCGTCCTGGCAGCAATAAATCCGCAGCTTGTCCAGTCCGCACCCCGTCGTCTTGAGGTCGATGTCCTTCACGCCGACGAATACGCCAAATCCGTTGTTACCATTCAAGAGCCCGAGTACCCACTGGGAATTGGTGCTCAGGAACATGCCAAGATCGCCTCTGTCTTGGATGCAACGAAGGAAATGATGGATACTGCCAATGCCCTTGTTCGGGACAAGAGGACGTTGAAGGAGGGACGTAAAATGATGGAGGAGGCGACCACCATGTTTCAAGAAGTGAGGGACCATCTTCGTCGGAGAAATCAAGAGCGCGAGTCTAATCGAGATCTACTAAGGGCGAGGTATTTGAATCATGATCTTCAAGAGGCTGCAGAAGATGAGGAGAGGGGGATGGATGTTTCTCGTCGCATTTACGAGACGGTAAGAGTAGATGCCCGCAAAATGGCAATCATTATTTTTCAATGAGTTATTGTTTTTGCCAACCGGACTAATTCCTGATTTTCTATGGCACTTTAATTATCGGTTCAAGGTTATCACATTTCCAGAGTGTCTCGAGCAGCTTTTTGACAATTGCTTAGGCACCCTCAACGACCAAATTCAATTGCTCGGCCTGTCTCCATATGAGCTTGAAATTGTCGTGCACAATAAGCGCACAATCGATCAACCTGGCTACAACAAGGTTGTAATTATTACAGATATGCTTGGTGAGCTGGTTACCGGCCAATTAGGAGATGGAATTGTTAGTTATCCTTTTCAGTGGGATGATTCCGTCCTCGGGCAAAGATATTTGAGCGTCGATAGCAAATGGAACTGTTTTGGTTATTCGCCAGAAGCCTGTTGTGATCAAATCAAGCAGAGTACGTTCTGAACTTCTGTGATCCCCTTTTTCGTTCCTTCCCTCCCCTTCCCTACTATTTCAAAGGTGTGTTTACTCATACTGTTCATTCTCCCTTCGTTGTTTTGTAGGTTCTCCCAACCCCAATACCAAGGGTGATAACATCGAGTGTCACATCTTTGTTCCCTACGGTGGTGTTGGCAATCCCAAGCGTCAAGATAGGATTATAGTTACTGTGTCACAAGATGGACGAGTGCAGGAGCCGCCTATCATCACGTGAACAAATGAGCTTAGAGTGATCCGATTAGATAGTGTATCAAATACTGTATTGGGAATGTTTTCAAAATAATGTCCTCCCCGTCCCAGCTAGCATTACGAAGGATGACTTATGAAGAGACCTTGGCCTCTAGATGTAGAAAGATATCGGTCTAGTAGATAGCATAAAATATCTCTTTAGATTATCTCATCCCAACGACATGGTTCGAAGTAACTAAGTCATGAATTCCGGCACAAATGTTGTCCGCCATTTACATTGTCGACTATCGTTGGTTGCTCCCATTCTTTTCACCCGCCACACCGAACGCCGGAAGATGATCATGATGATTTAACGGCTACGCTTGAGACTTTTCTCAATTTCCGCATATTCCTGATACAATCGCTTCCTCCTCTTCTCGGGGAGGGGGTACTTGTATCCGTAACTGGTGTAATGTCCCGCCAAAACGTTAATGGATGTGTACAGCGTCGAGAAGCTAGGCTTCCCAGCCACCTGTGGAAATCTCCTGTAATAACTCACAAAGTCAATCATCTCCTTCTTGAGATTTTTGCCAAAATCCTCCATGCGGTCGGCACCCTTGGCAAGACCGGTGGCGGTGACCATGTGATTGCGAACACGGGCGGCATCGTTTTCGTAGTTGTAGGTAAGACCCCAGTCGGTGGGGAATTCGTACGCTGTCGACTGTTCGGGGACGGTAATTTCGGCAGAGGCCACAAGTGGAAAGAGGACTGTGGATGCGGCAGCGGTCGAGGCAGTTTGGAGGAACTGGCGACGAGCAGATTGTTCATTCTGAAAGAGAGGTGAAATAGGAAAGTTTCATGGTTAATACAGTCTCAATTTTCTCTGGTCAGATCATTGGAAATTATGCCGACAGAACTGCTGCTTTTCAATTAGTGCGACGGGCAGTCGTTATGAGCCATAGATGGGGATAGAGTTTCGATTTCGTTCATTGTCATATTGTTTGAGTTGTAGTGTAGGTGCCCGCACTGGTTTTGGATCCAATAGGTTAAATATTTGTGAATACCCCTCCCCGTACGGTTGCGGCTTCTTCCTCGTCAATGATTCCTTTCTCTGCGTATATCATCGCGTAGGTGATCGATCTAATCTGCTCACATCATCCATATCTTAGTCTTAGGCACCTCATACATCAATCGCCGAGGTAACAGGCAAAGTTACTCACCGACACAGAGAATGCTCCGGCAGTGCATGCCATCGCAGCGGCGAGGATCATTTGAGTCTTCATGGTTGAGCAGTGGTAATAAATAATGGATGTGATTCTTTCTATTGAACCTCTCTGCTCTGGTTGGAATTGTTGACGGCAAATCTTTCACTTTCACCACTCTGTGCTACTCTGTGTCATCGTAACAACATCGTCATCGTCGCCAACGCAGTGGATGGATGAATGAGGCAAGTAAGCGGCAGCAGCTGATGCTGACGTATGCGAAGCCAAGCGTCGATTTGGCGGGAGTGTGCGATGGTCAGACGCCACCCATCCATCCAGCGATAGCATCATCAGCGGCAATCTCCCATCAGCGACAACCGCTTCGCATCCAAATCCACACATCGCAAATCGCATCGCATCGACATCGACGGTCGACGGCCGAAGCCAGCCACAGCTGCAAAGATCAAAGATCCGTTGCCTGTGCCACCTTTTGGCCGCATTGCTTTTATTTTGTCAATCCCTACCCTACCAGTGCAATGACGAGGAGTTCGGGCCGTAACAACAACACGGCCGCTAATTGTACGATGGAGGTCGTCGAGCCGCCGGTCGTCGCGACGGAAGATAGTACCGAAGAGAGTGTGCCGTCGTTATCATCGACCGACGACGTTGAGATCATGGCCTCTACCAATGACAAGCCTACCGACGATGCAACGACCATCGATGATATTGAAGCTGGTAATGCTGATGATGGAGTTGTTGCTGACGAAGCTGTGACTATGATCGATGCCGAAGAATTCAACGACGACGACGACGATGCAAACAATGACAATGAGACATCGTCTGCTGGCGGCATCAACGACGGCAATGACGACAATGAAGCGACGAACAATGCTGGTATCACTGAGAAGACTGCTGCCGATGAAGATGAAAATGAAGATGCCGTCGTTGAGGAAGAGGAGGAGAAGGAAGAACTGTGGGATCTCAAGGTGGTACTCTCTGCCAAACAAATACTATCTCCTCATCCGGTAACATGCCAGACCGATAACTGCAATCTCGTAGCATGCTGCATCTGGTCATCGAGTTTGGACCCGGAGACTCCCTGGTATACATGTTTGGATTGTCAGGTGGAACATTTTGGTGGATGGCCCAGTACCGACGAAGCTGAGGGTGGTGGTGGACTTCCTATCAAGGTGTTGGGTGATGATCTGCGCGATGCGATGATGGAGAAGTGTACTAATTTGGTGGAACCGGAGTTGCCAAATTTGCCCTCGGTCATTGGTGGTGAGGTGGGAGGAAAGAAGATCTCCGACAAAGCAGGAAGTGATAATGTGAACGAGGCGACGAGCAATGACAACGACGAAGACGAAGATGGCGATGGAGAGGTACTGTGGGAATTGAAGAAGGTGTTTAGCGTCAAGGAGTTGACAAAGTCCAAGCCAATGAGGTGCAAAACTGATGATTGTAATCTATTAGCGTGTAGTGTGTGGAAATCCAGTGAAGGCGCATCGTGGTACTCTTGTCTGGATTGTCAAGAGAAGTAAGTGGATTGTGAATTGTCATCTTCGTCTTTGCTTCATTCGAATCGATCAAACAATGACATCAAACACTCTCTATCCAGTGATTATGGCGGATGGCCCGAGGCAAATGAGTTACCGATCGATCATCTTACTGAAGAGAATCGTCGTCTAATTGTCGAGAAGTGTTCGGAACAAGAAGATCCGATCCTACCCACGAGCATGTCATTGTTGTCGACTGCTGGCGCCGCGGGAAGCAGCAAAGGTACCAGCATCACGCCTCCACCAGGTCATGACAAGGCTATTGCTGAGAGTCAATCCAACGTCGTCGTTGGCGCAGTTCATTCCAAGGGTGGTAAGAAAATGCAAGGCGGTGTAACTCCATCTCCCATGCCTCCATCGTCGAAGAAAACTGACGACGACAAGCCAAAGGTCATGTCCAAGAGTGCCATCGAAGCGCATCGTAAATGGCAGGCGGAGGCTGAGAAGCTTGGTGGACCCAATGCTCGTGTCGTTGTTAGCAAGCCCGAGGCCAAGAAGCTCGTCTTCGATGAACTGCGCAATGAGTTTGCTCCTATGAACATTGACGGAGTGTAAGTAACATGATGGACTGGTTTGCTTCTTTCAATGACTGTCAAAATTCATTCTAACTTGTCACTTTTTCACCCTATCATCTCTCCGAATGGACCAAGTTACAAAATGCTCAAGGCTGTGGTTCCTTCGGTAGTACTCAAATCTTGCCTCGATGAAATGGTTGATAAGCACGTGGGTGGTGATCAATTTGCGGAAGATAGTGATGATGACGATGACGATGGCAAGTCCTCAAAGAAGAAGGCGAAGACCGTCAAAAAGTCCACTGGCGACTCGGACGAGTATGCCGGTTCGCTCCGTCTCAAGGAAGGTAGGAATGTCAACAACAACCTTTACTACGTCGATCACACCAAGTTGTCCAACGAAGGGAATGGATTGCTACCCGAGTTGAGGAATGAGTTATTGTGCAATTCGCAGAAGTCCAAGGCCGAGCTCGATCAATTGAATGAGCAGTTCAAGTCAATTACTGCCGAGGCTGCTAAGCTTGAGTCGGAGCCCAAGAACGAAGAACTCATTTTGGAGCTTGCTGATCAGGAGAGGAATCTACAGGAGCTCAATGACAAGCTCGAAGAGTCTCGAGCCCATGCTTCAAGTAAGTCCGTCTACTTGTCGTTCGTCGGCATTTCTACATGGTCGATTTCTCAATGTATCAATTCAATTGTTCTCTCCTTCACAGACGAGAAGCACGTCAAGAAGGTAAGAAGTGAAATCGATAACATGGCAGCTGTTTGGCGAAAGAGGAAGAGGCAGTGCATTGAGGTAAGTTATTGGTAATGTATCACTGACGGTAATTTCGTGTGCTTCATCTCACGTGTATGCTACAATCGAATGCGGTACCTATTTGGCACTCATCAATATGCAGTTCATCTCGATGATGGAAGAGTCGACGGAGGGCACGATCAGTCTCAAGAAGTGCTTGAAAGGCGAAGGCGCACTGGAAATCGACAGCGACGAAGCCGCAATCAAAGGGGCAATTGCATTTGCTCAAAGGAAACGACCCAATATCAGCCGAGGAAACTTGTCGGGCGGAGGGAAGAATGGAGGAGAACACGAAGGCTTGCGCCCGGACGACAATTTCATTGGAGTGACGCTCAGTGCACTAGGCAAGCCTGAGAGAGTCTTCGTGAAGAATTGATGTGATCATGACTGCATTAGATCTTACATGAAGGTATATTCTCGTTACATATCATCGGATGGATTGCACCAGACCTTCGGGGATGTTGTCAATCATTCACCCTGATATTTTAGCTTAGAGACGGACCGGAACCTGTTGATTCGGACCGCATAGTAATACTCAAGTAACATGCTTCATAGACATCTCCTCCAATTGTATCAATCTTCTTCTTTCACATATTGGTAGCGCGCTTTATTGTGCATCATCAACTCATCATCCACAAAATAGAACGAATCGCTCACTGTTTCGTATGGGTGCGAGATCATATCTTGAATAATGTCCTCGCTGAGTGGAGGGACATCGTAGATGGCATCCCTTGAATGAATGATTATGAGTGCTGGAAGAAAGATATTAGCGCAATATCAATACACGCGGTTGAACTTACCAGCTATTGACACTCCCAGGAATGCAAAAGCCGAAGCAAAAGTCATAGCTTTTGATCAGTTTCCCACGGAAGTAATGTCGCTCAATCATTCGAAAGTTATTGATCGGCATGTCTCCAACTTTGAAGGTGAGGCTAACGACAAAAATAATGATGATGAATAAAGAACAATATCCGCGAGATTCTGTGTAGCTCCAATCAAGACGAAGTGTTTAACCGGGGAGTTGAACGCACCTTGTCGAAACTAATGGCAAGCGCAGAACATCTTCGCAAAAAGAATACTTGACTGCTCGAACGTAGTCATCTTCATCAACGGTGTCATAGTCAATCTCCATGGACCCAACCATCTCCACATTCTGTCCAACTTCGAATAGCACACGCTTCGAGTCCTCGTCGCTTATTGTGAATTTGAGAAACTCAATGTTGTGTTCGTCAGACAACGAGCAGAGAAACCCATTCGTAGGCTTCTTGAGCCGAAGGACATCCTCCGGACCGATGGAGAACCTGCGATCCGGAATGACTGCTGGTGAGATCGTGGTATCTCGACGCTTCGACATCGACTGCATCTTCCTAAACTCAAATGAAAGATCAATGATTTCGCGTTTTAAATATGAAATTTGACGCCCCTGAAACGAAGATTGCGCCGCATTCCTGTCATTCATCAAGTCCCTCGATCTCGTTGGTAATCATTATTCTTTACTACCATGAGTGTGAGAAATTACAATCATGATATGCTTGCAGGTATCAATCAATTGAAACAGCTGCGAGACTCCGTGGCTGGCCAAATTGAAGCAGAACAGGCTGTTTCCAACAAATTGAAAGACGAAATCGCAGTGCTCAGTGAAAGGATGTAAGTGAAGGGCAAGCATTCGTGTCCAATGCAACTCACCTCTAACGAATCATTACTTCGCACTTGAATTCAGGATGAGATCTCAATCGAACCTGAAAGTGCTTAACGAGTCGATGGCATCCTACTCCAAAACTTTGGAGGAGACAGAGCTTGTTTGTGAGGATGCGTGCCAATGTTGCATCCTGCGTTATTGACAACTCGCTCATCACTATTATTGCATTCCACTACACTGCATAATCTCTAGATAATAAGATCGAAGAATCAAGCCAAAACTTGCTCAACGTTATCAAGCGGGAGACGAAATCAATTCAAAAGACTCTGAATGCTAAAAATGTACCATGAGATGATGTTGATGTGTCGGGAAGAATTAGTGTCTTAAATTGCAAGCGAAATTCATGTAATGAATGTTGATTTTCATGCTTACATTGATGTTGGGTCTTTCCCAGCACCACATTCCCCACCTCTGCAGCTGTATCTCATTATTCATTCCAACCAAAATACGTCACCAGAAAGCAAATGACCACTGGGTAAACTACCCCCACACGGCGATAACAAACTCATTGACGCCTTATCCACATCCACCTTCTCCACAATAACAAATCCCGCCACTCCCGCTAGATATAAATCTCGTGCACTGCCGCTTTGTTCATATTTTTCCACCGCACTTGGGTGACATACTGCCAAGACCGAGTGTTGAAATTTCGATGTGATATCCAATGATGGAATGGTTGATAATTGAATAGGATCGGTGGATTGTTTTGCAGATATTGGAAGCAATGATGCGGATAATGAAATATTGGATAGTTTGTGTAGTTGAATATCGGCCATACGGACTTCAATCAGACATGGACTGAACTGGTATTGAAGATTGGTGGACGACGATGGACCATCGGATGATTTCGGAGGTAGGCTATTCCCATAGAAATATCGTTTAATCGACTGCGAGCGCAATGCACGACGAAAGCTTGCATCCCGCGATACCACTCCTCCACTTCGTGGCAATTTAATCAATATCGGTGTCTTCCTCATTGGGCCACCACCACCCTCAAAGTCCTTCTTAAACTGTGTCCCCAACATACTATACAGTCGATCATGTCCCAACACCAACACGACATTAATCCGAAATGCCTCAATGGCATGAAGTAAATATCGATATCCAATATCTTCAATCAATCCGGATGTATTCACAATTATTCCTGAAGCATTGGCATCCGCATCCCCCGACAAACGTTCGTCAATGGCATGTCCCAATTTCGATAATTGTGCCTTGTACACATCCGGATGAGCGGCTAAGTCCTGTGATCCGTACCACAACACTAATGGCATCATGGCACCACCGCTCGTGGACGAGGATGAACCACCCATGATAGAAGACGCACCGTAACAATCGGGACTAATCATATCGGACGATACTGGAATAGCGGCAATGGTACCTGGTACCGAAAGCATATTTTGTGACGCATCCAAATCTACCAAGATGGGTGTACGGCCCAATTTGACAGCGTAGGCGGTGAGTACTCGTGCCAAACTGGATTTACCACAGTCGGCTGGTCCGACTAGTAGGACCCTTGGTCCACCTACGGTGGCGGTGGTGGTAGTGGTGGTATTTTCGACTGCAGCTGTAGCAGGTGCCGCATTCGGATTGGCGGAATTTCCCAGTGCCTCATCCCGCATCGCCTCCAGCTGAGCATGTGTATTCACATACGAAACATTGGCATCAGTCTCATCACTAACATAAATTATATCAAGCTGATCTTGATTCGATACATCGAGAATGCACCCGTGCCAAGTGAATATGGCCACCTTGGCCGAGGTGAGATGGACTGGTCGATCGATGGCAAGTTCGGCACCGAATAATTCTGCCGAGCCAGATCGTAGTGTTATGGTGCTCGATATGCCACCCGATGATGATGGGATCTCAATGCGTAGTTCGGATTCGGGGGAGAGGGTGTGACGGGTGATGTTGTCGGCTGGGGGAGGAAGGTCCCTGCTACTACTGGCGGAGGCGGCGCTCATGGTGCATCTCTTTCATTTTGGACCGTGGACGGTGGACGGTGACAAGTGAGAAGGTGCCGCTGTCGACGGACAGGCTTAGCCATCGGTCGACGGACAGAGAGGCTGAGTCTAGGTGGACGGACAGACACTTCGTCGCCACGTGGAGTAAACGAACGCCAGCCAGACACTTCGCTGCCACGTGGAATAATCGAACGCCGGCAAGACGAAAGTTGAGGCAAATCCAAATCCGAATCTCCTCCAAATTCACTTCTTCTTGAACATGACGACCATGGCGCTGATACGACGGGCAATAGCCCCAACAGCGCTGCTATTACTCGCGGCATCTCAATCTACAGTAGTAATCGCATTCACAACTCCTCTTGAGAGTCGTTGTCACTCAGTGCAAATTTCGACTCAATTGCGGGCTAGGGATCCATCACCATCACCTACACCGTCGGCGTCGACCAATCGGCGTGCCTTCCTCGCGACCTCTGCCATCATCTTAACTTCCGGCAATGCATTTCCCGCCTACGCAGACGAACAGGACAATGTCGAACCAACACCATCATCCTCAGACGCCTTCGAAAGCATCGCCGCTCGAGCGGCACGTGTCACCCAAGAAGTCACCCAATCCGAAATTGCACAACAAATTGCCGACGAGGAGGCCAATCAACGTCGTATCGAGCTCGCCCAAAAACTCAAGGACGATATCCGCACCATCTATGATTTTACATTACCCGTCAATGGCAAGGCACGTGAAATATCCGAATTGATTGGTCAAACATTTAGTGATGGGAGTAGTGGGGATGGTTGGACGGATGGTGGTGAAGGCGAGAGTAGCACGCCTGGTAGAATGAATGGAGGGAAGGTGGGTACACGAGTCAAGGCGATTTTGGTTGTGAATATGAAACAGGATGATCCTATTGCTAGGAAGAATATTCCGGAGTTGATTGAATTGGTGACGAGGTGAGTTGTGATACTTTACATTCAGCATTCATGAAGTATCTTGGCATAGAGGGAATCGACTTGCGTCTATTCATTTAGTATTTCTTGTCTCTCACTTGTTCTCGTTGTTTGTCTTCCAACATCAACCATACCTCATTCCACAAATTTATATTCGATTATTTAACCAAAGATTTGGCAAAAATGGTGAATTCGCCGTGATCGTGTCCCCCACCGATCAGGGATATTACGAACCAGATACATCGGCATTGCTACGGTTGAAGCTCGAACAGGAATATGGATATGGAAATACACATGGTACGATACTTACCGACAAGGTGAATTTATTGGGATCGGGTGCGGTGCCATTTTGGAGATGGATTGAGGGGAGTTGTCGTACCCCGGCTGGATTGGGNTACACCAACGAAAACATACAATCATCAAACACGCACAGGCCAACTTTGAAAAGTTTCTTGTCGACGGTCGCACTGGCAAACCCCTTCGTCGATACCCTCGCAAATACCAACCCTACGATATTGCCGATGATATTGCGGCATTGATTCAAGGCAAACCATTGCCACCCGCCGGTTCCAACTTTAAAGAAGAGTGGAGAAATGCTGCCAAGGAGGCGGAGAATGATACGTATCGTTTCCAGAAAGGATTGAATTATTTTGATCAGTAAAGAAAGGAAGGGAGTTAATGTGTGTCTATTAGAGAATATGTTTCCTTGTTGCATTACTCGGAATATTGTCGATTAATTCATTTACAAATATTTGTCAATATAATAATTTGCAACTCTTCTGCAGCTCTTGAGCATCTAGTATCATAACTACTTCATGTCGAAACATTCAACGGCATCTACCATCGACAATCATCTTCATCTATGCATAGTCCTCCATTCAAAATGCACCATTAGAACCCAAATAAATTTCACTCGGACTCCACCATCGTGTTTCTTACCAAACAATAATTCATCGATGCAAATTTTCGTCGAGGAAGGCACACACTCTTTTGTCGAAGGGGGAAACAAGTTGGGCTGGGATTTGGATTTCCTTGAGTTCGTGTGCTTGCTTGGCCCGTGGACGTGCGTACGTGCGTGTGCGGTATGCATGAGGTAAAGGAAGCACATACTATTTGTACTTGTACTAATTCCTACATGTGAAGGTGCTGCTTCCCGCCAAAATAGCCGAACTTGAGCCACTCTTTCGAGAAACCCAAACCCACTCTTTCTCTTCTCCGACCTCTTCCCCCCATCCTTTCCCCATTCTCCACAGAGCTCCACACAAAAGATGGGGAGTTCTCTTTTTGTGGCATTTGACGCAATCGTGAGGCAATACCCCAAGAAGAGCAGGCAGGCAGGGGAGCTTCATCCCGACGACATTCCAATCGGCAATAATCGTCGAACGTCTACAGATCAATTAATAGGTCGTCCCTCCCCCCGGTCGACAATAACATCATCAACGACATCGAGAGGGGTCAGCTGAAAGCTTGGACAGGTGTTACCGTCTCTTTTTGTTGACATCCTTTGCCGCTCGTTGCATCATCATCATCATCATCAACAACAAGAGCAGTAGGCCATCATCGTCGCAGTCTTATATATAATTACATTCTCAAAAATAATGGAGTCGGAATCTATTTGCGACTTCTTGTCGCTCTCGGCAACTGCATCGGGGGAATCACGAGATCAATCATCGATTACTATGTCTTCCTATCCAGCACTCCCCGCGGCGGCGGAGGTGTCTCCGGGCGAAGGTGCCTTTAGTCCTCCCAGTGATAATGGAAGCAGCAGCAACTCGCAGCAAGATGCACACGACGATGGAGATGCTATGGGATTCGGACCTCCCCCCGCCTTTCCCAATTCGAATGGTAAATTGCATGCTGGGAAGAGGAAGCAGACGCTCATGGCCGTGTCGACATCTACGTCTACGTCGGCGGCGGCGAGTAATAGCGGGAATACTACGCGCTTGGAAGATGTCAGCAGTGACGAAGAAGACGATGTCAACGAGGGAGTGAGCGGCAGTAGTACAGGAAATAATAAGAATAAGCAGTCGCAGATGATCCATCGCATCAAGAATACAACCGCGGCGGAGGGACCTAATATCAGTCTCGAAAAGACGAAGCAAGAGGAAGAGGATGATGGAGCCAAGAGTTACATTGATGCTATGCTACTTGCATCGTTGTCTGATGTTGATAGTCCCAAGAGACGGGTGGAGGAGTTTGCCAATGTAGGAGCTTCGACGCAGAATAAATCATCACCGTCGGAGAATGTTCCACAAGAGTCTTCAGAAGTAGTAGGAGGTGAGCGAAGTAGTGGGAACGGTCAAACGATGATGATGACGGATTCCGTCGGCAGTCCCAAGGCAACTATATACATTGGAACATCGTCGACGGCACCTACTCCATTACGATCCAATGTCAAAGTGAATCTCGTGAAGCCATATGCACTCATGCCCAAGCCAAACAAGCGGGGGAAATTTGCTTCTTCGACTTCCGGTGGTGGTGGGACTAGTAGCAGCAGCAGTATGTCGGGCCCACCTCCTCCTCCTCCACCTTCCAATTGGCCAGATGTACGTGATCCAAAGGCCGACAAGCTAAATAAGAATGATAGGGGAGCAATCAGAGAAGGGATTGTGTATGGTGCACCATCGCAGTATCCAATGGGATATCCTACTGCGGGTGGTTACCCCTACCCATCATATCCTCCTGCACCTTCTGCAGTTCCTCCAACACATCTATCGGATCCTTCGGCGGTGGGATATGCAGCCTATCCTCCTCCACTTCCATCGAGAGGTCCTCCCTCCGTTCCATATGCTCACTTTCCTCAAGGTCCGCATCCTGGTTCGTCGCCGTATCATCCATCGACGAGGCCGTACTATCCTCCTGGTACAGGTCATCCTGCTGCTGCTGGATCTCCAGACCGATGGGAGCACTATCCACCAACAACATCATCACTGCCAGATTCCAACAAGCAGTCTTCTTCTGGATGGACTCCGGAAACAGTCCATTCCACAAATAACGATTCGTCACTACGCCAACCACAACCTTCATCATCGTCGTCGTCGTCGTCGTCGTCCCGTAGGAACAAGACTCATGTGGTGCCAAGTGAGGATGGTGAACAAGCTATTGTGGGAGGTGCTGGAGCTGCCGTCGTCGAGGGAGCATACCGAGGACCACCCTATCCTGGTGCTTATCCACCACCTCCTCCTCCGGGATATCCCTACGCAATGTATGGTCCACCTGGATACCATTCTGGTCCACCTTTTCCTCCTCCTCATGAGTATAATGCCATTAGTGGTGACGATGGTTCTCCGCCACGTACGACACTACCATCTTCTCATCATCATGGTGGACCGGGTGGTGGTGGTCATCCTGGAGATTACTACAGCCCAGCTATCGCCACACCCCCGCGCAGTGGTGTTGGTGGCAGTGGCGGTGGACGTTATGAGTATTACCCCGATCAGAGCCCTCAACCAGTTGTGCCGCCAGGATCGTTTCATGGAGCGTACCCTCCTCCGCCTCCTCCTCCTCATACACTACGAGAGGGCTACCATCCTGACTCTCCAATGACATCCATGTACCCGCATCCTCCTCCTCCCTATGGTGCTGCTCCGCCATCATCATCATCATCGCAGTTTGCATATCATGAATCATATGATCCTTACAATTACCCTACAAATTCACCTTCATCATCAGACCATCACGACGTCACCGCAGCTGTCAGTAGTGAAACGGAAGTAGGCGGTGGCGGCGTACTGGCGATCAACAAATATCATCAATTCCGCAAGGGCGGACGGTCCGTTCACTCGGCACCCATCATCCTACGGAAGAAATTCTCCTGGAGGAACTACGCCGAGTTAGAAGAGTACCTAATCGCCAACCGTGCCGAATACTTGCGTCATTCGGCATTGAATTACACCGCCGAACAGAAGCACTTTAATAACCAACTTACCGAGGGATTGTTAGAGTTGGCGGCCAAGTTGAATTATGTTTTTGATGAGACATGCTTTAACTTTGTGACGGTGCGGGATAGGATTCGATGTTATTACAAGAGTTATGTCCAAAGTTCGAAGAAGCGCGGTGTGGTGGTGGGATTTTCGAATAATATGCATCATCATGGTGATGGCTGCTCGGAGTAGGGGAAGAGGAGGTAGGATCAGGAGAGGAGGGGAGTCTTCTTCATGATAGTATCTCATTGCACCATGACGGTGGAGAATGCCGCATGGATGTTTAACTGGTGTTGTATTAGCTAGGAGGAGACGAGGCGTTTCACACGTATTTATTCTTATGATTTGCGTTTAGTTCTAATGAATTCAAGCTTCGATTGCATTATCATATGCTTAGATTGTAAATATCGTACTACGTTGATTGACTTTTCTTGTGTGCTGCCACCATTCCTGCTTTTGTGCAGAAAGGAGTGCTGGTAGTGGTATCAAACAACCGCCCGCGACCTGTGATTCTTCTCTTGGAAACATCATAGCACCAATAGCGCACTCTTGCAGCAGTCTAGATAAGTGCATGATTCTTGAAAATGGATCATGCTGGTGTTCCATCCAAAGAACTATGTCACTTGTTCAGCAGCATCATTTATCATCTTCTTGCAAAGAATGTGAAGAATGGAACTCTTCCTCGCCGTACTACTACTAGCACTTCTTGTAAGAAGTTGATGCGCTGCCTCCTCTTGCCTCTTGGTGCATGTTGCCGCTGACGACGACAATGACTTGCTGTTCAAGAACAAGAATATTCGTCCTCGTAGTACTTCGTACTTCTACTAGTACTAGTACTACTAGTTCTAGCAGCAGTACCTCCTGCATGCTTCAATCTGCTGCAGCAGCTGCTGGATTCTCGTTCTTCACTAGTACTGGACGGTAGTAGGAGTTTTAGTGCTAGTAGTAGTACTAGTACAGATGTAGTACTACTAGCTAGGGAATATGAGTGAGCCGTCTTATCGGCATCCTGCGCATCACAAGACGAATGAAATTACTAGTACTCTAGTAATCACCACGAGCATTATTCATTATTCTGTCTTCCTGCTGCTGTCTTCCTTTTGTCAGGCAAGTTCTGCTTCTTTCTGATGCCAAGGCTACGCCGATGATTAGTACTAGTTGGTAGGAGAAGCTTACTACTAGTACTAGGATAGCAACTCTCCTCTAGTGCCTTGAGGTCTGAGATCCCTCCTCGTCCTCGTCCTCTCATCGTCCTCTCGTCTCTCGTCTGCTAGAATGGTATCGCACACTGTACTACCTGGGCAACCATTCTACTCCTAGTAGATGTACTACTACGAGGGAATCGGAGAGATAAGTTCTTCTTCCAACAGCAAAGAGGAGGTGAGGAACAAGAATTACGACACCACGGACGATGAGGATGTACCTACTGCACTCCTACTACTGCTGCTACTACTCTAGAGCAGTACCAGTATTACTACTGGGACTTCGCAGCAGGAGCAGCAGGTGGTGGAGGAGGAGAGGCTTCTACTACACTCCTACCTAGTAGTGGTAGTAGTAGCAGTAGTACTACTAGTAGTAGGCGGGGTGCTACTAGTACGCGAGGACGAAGCATAATGCTCCTGGTGACTGGCGTGGGAGGAGGCGACAATTCTCCAGTAGTAATACTAACTGCTGGAGGAGGGGGTTGGGGGTTATGAGTTAGGAGTAGAGGTGCTAGGAGGTAGTAGGCGAAGGCGGGGTGTGAAGCTCCTCGTCCTTCTTCTGCTTTCTCCTCGTCCTGGTGCTCGTCGCCTGCGGCCTGCGCTGCTGACGAGTGGTGAATCATAAGAATCAGATCCGCCTCGTCCCCCTTCTGCGGCGTATTTTGTTGTCCTTGTTGTTGGTTGTTGGGTGGGCGGGGGGATGTCATTCGCCTCAAACTAATGAATCCTCAAATTCTGGTGTCTGCTCTCACCACTCACCATATCAAGTAATGGTGGATGATGGTGGACGAGTATCATCGCGTACAAAACAGCAACAAGAATAGCAGCAGCAGCAGCAAAGTAATGACAAGAGTAATGCTAAAAATCCTCAGTAAAAATATCATTCCTTCTTGATGGATCAATAATGTAGTTTCTCTATGCAAGGTGATCGTCACTTACAACTTTTGCACGCATGCTGGGTGTGGTTCATCGGGCTCCTGAATAGGCACCCACAGCAGCCCCTACAGATAGACGCTACGGTACGTATCTCTCTAGAGGGGTAGCACGAAAAGAAGTATGGTAAGTATCTACGCACAGTCCTGCACACTACGCGCTACTGCACAGCATGCATACATAGATCTAGATACTCCTAGTACACACCCACACACCACCAACACAGCGCGAGCGCACCCATCCACCCACCCGCACAAATATTTTTCATTTTTTCACCCCCGCCGCCCGGCGCAACTTCGTCGCACCATGCCGTCGTCGCAACCAACGACCCCCAGCCCCGCCGCCCGCCTCCCGCTGCCTTTAATTCCTATCCATCTTGTCAATAATTTGTGTGTAAGAGTGTGTAAGTAATAGATGTGCCGCCGGTGGCGTCGCCTGGTTGCCAGCGGCACCGTCGCTCCCGTCGTGTTACCACAGCTTTTTGTGTGCTTCGGCACTACGCGCAGCGGCTGCGAGAAGCGACGACGCACGAACGTCACAGTATGCAAAAATGGCGCGCCGTAGCAGTCGGACATTCGGATATTCATTTCCCAGATCTCATCAGCAACTCCTATCCGCTTGGCTTTTCATCTTGTGGGCTCTCGTCTGTAGGCAGCATATTGCTTTTCAATTCCTTGAGGCTTGAGGATGTTCCATATTCATATCATTGAATAAGTAATTAAATGGTCCTTACTTGTGGCCTTGGCCGATTTTAAAAATGAATCACTCACGTTTTTCTTCCTTCTCTTCTATCCAATTCTTCACTTCTTTCTTCTTGTGTGTGAGTAGTAGGACGATTTGACATTGTCTCTATCCCTATCTTTACGTGGTTCTTCCTTTCTAACACCGTATGATTGCTTCTTCTTCGTCATGCAGATAGCAGATCACAACTCGATGGGATCTACCCAACCGACGGCAGCTCAGGAGTGCACAGATAAACTCCAGACAAACAATTCGAACATGATGGAGATACCCCTTCATAAACGGAACGAGGATCTGGCGACAGACAGCGTTGTACGCAATGGTGACTCTCTGGCAGACTCACCCTTTGCAGATGATCCAATGGACGACGACGGCATGCGCCCTAATAAGAAGCAGAAACAGGATGTCGCATCGGAAGATGTTCCCGATGCATCCACTGCCTCTGGTACAACATCAAGATCCGTTGAGGCTGCAGATGGATCGATTAAACTAACACCGGTCCATGGACCAGTTCCTATCTCGAATGATGAAGTCGATGACGGCAACGACATCCATCCGTCAATCGCAGAGATCATCAAACTAGAAGATATACCTGCAGTCGAACCATTAGAATATATCACAATCCGTGAAATTGCGGGTAAGTCAACCTCACCTTTCTGCTTGTTCTCCCGGATATTCGTTTACGCTGTTTAACATGTTTATCATGGTATGCAGAGCTCGAGTCCGCGTTACAAATTGGCGACACATTCAACTATGACGATGATGATGGGTGGAAGGCAGACTGGGTTGGCAATTTATCACTAGTCGAGAAGGAGGTAATTGTTAACAAGGGTTACCTAATTGACAAGCCAGGTATAAAGCCTGTGCGGATCACATACTGCGATTGGGTGGCATCGAATGCGGCTGATAGCGATAGCCTTCGAGGTTTGGAGCTTCTCTTCCGTTTCGTTTACAATATGAAGGGAACTCCGGCGATGGCAAAAAAGATTTTAGCTTACGCACTACAAAGACCTGCGGATTCTGTTGAGCAGCGCCTTGGGTTTATTGTCGACGCGATACAAAGGGTTTCGTTTGATCCTGCTGTCCTCCGACAGGATGGATGGACCATTAAAAAAGTCAACACGCCAGAAGAAGGTGAGTCCAGCATATTTGGTGCCTATCCAATCCTTGCCGATCTTATACGATGTTTCGATACTAATCAAATGTTCGACGTCATCCTTTTTGTGTATTTGAAAGGTGAAGCGTTCCACATTGGACGTAAAATTATTTGGCAAGGACATGAAGCGATAGTGATAGCATTTACTCCTGATGAAACCTATGGTGGTCTTTGGAAAGCTTTGTTTGTAGAGGATTTGGAGACATTCGATCTCGAGTCAGGGGAACTACAAAATGCAATCAGGAAATGGGAAAGTAAGCAAAAGCTGTCGGTAAAGAAGAAAACTACGAAATCATCTCCACAACCTTCTGGCAGCACCCGTTTTGCTGCAACTGCGAATTTCACTGTGGATGGAATTGAAAATGGAATCGTTCTGGCTGTTCCGACGAGCAAAGCGGCTCAAGGTGTGCCTTGGCCTGCACGTGTTAGGCACTTCATCGAAATGAACAACTCTGTTGGAGGGTCGCGGCGTACGTCTTTCAAAAATCTAGTCGAAGTCGTATTCTTGGCTCCGTGGTGGAATGGGCTTGCGCTCTCATCAAATGCTGTTGATTCGAAAGACCCTTACTCACACGGGCCAATTGTTGAGTTTGACACCATCGAGGTTTCTGAATACAACATACTGAAGTATCCATATGATGCCATTTCCATAGAAAAGGTTTGGGGCAGCTTTCGGTTCCTTGGATTGCCCAAGTCTGTTTTTGCTCGCTACCTGGATGCACATCGCTTGGCTGCTGCTCTAAAGGCGTATGCCAAGAATCACATTTCGGATGAACATGCTTCTCGCAGTGATGACCAGGTCATGGCGTCAGCTAATCTGACCGAATCCCATGCATTGTCGGTTCGAACACCCATATTCCCACACGTTGCTTTATCGATCCCGTTTGAATATGTTTTGAGCAAGCTTTCTCAACCATCTGAACTCCCGCCTACATTCATGGCTGACGAGGACAATAATCTCGAGCCAATCATTGATATAGATGCAATCATTCGATCCATGTCACCGCCGGAATGCTTTGGTGTGAAGCAACAAGATTCTTCAAACGAACAAATTGACATCACTCGCACACCAGAGTACCGGAGGGGCGTCATTATGTCACCTGATAAAACCTTTACACCTTCGAATGTCGCGCACTCCCAACAAAATGATGAAGATTCACTTTGGTCCCTTAACAAGTTCGCAAGTGATTTCCTCTGTGAGCTATTTCAATCACAATCGTCCAGTGGTGATGGCGCTGTCGACGGGTTAGCGCATATGGAGAAGCTCTTGACAAATCTAATTGCAAATCTGAAACGTCACTCAAGAGAGATCCCAGGATATTCGACGAGTGAAAGAAAGTCTACGCTAAAAAATTTACTTTGCCAGTGTCTCGTGATCAAGGGACATGGTGAAGACTCTCTCGAATGTGGTACTATCCCTCCAGGAGTTTCCAAAAAAGCGATCATAGTCGAGTGGCGGAAGGCATGTGAGCGAATTTACAAGCGAGCAGTTGGAAAGTTCTCTTCACGAGGTATTGGAAACAACGTCACGTCTGTTGTGACTGATTCGAGATGCAACGAGCATATTACACAGGGTGGCAGCGTTGAACGACCAGTGAGGATTCCCGTTGCAATCAAGGGAGCAAAGCGTGCCGGTGCTGGAACGGATCCAAATGTTTTCTTGCTTACTCAAGTAGAAGATTCTTACTTGGTTACCGCAGAAGATGTCGTTCTACCAAAAGCTCACAAGATGAGCTACATCAAACGGCTCAAGACGAAGATCGCTTCAATAGCTCCCAATCAAATCGGGGTTCCGCTTACCGATGACAGCGACGGTGACGGTGGAGAGGATACAATGGGTTCACGGGGATCCTACTCTGCCGCAATTGTAGGTGTCGCGGCGTCTATTAAAGCTGCAGATATGGTCGTTGGAGGACAATGTGTAAATGCATTTTGTGCAGTTCGTCCACCTGGACACCATGCAGGTCAAGATCTTCGATCAATGAATACAGTCAGCAATGGGTTCTGTCTTTTCAATGCTGCTGCATGCGCGTCGTTGTATGCGACAACTCCAGTATCACAGGGTGGATTGGGACTCCGTCGGGTGTGCGTCATTGATTTCGATGTGCATCATGGGAATGGCACGCAAGATATTCTTTGTTCTGCCTATGATCCGAGGTTCTTGTACGTCTCGCTTCACGCGGGAGGTGCTCACATCAACGGTTACGATGGTGAGGATTCCGATGACGAATCGTTCCGCCTTAAACTCGGTCGAAAGAAGCAGGATGCGATATTCCCAGGACGATGCGGTGATTCATCTCCCCATGAAGGTGTGCTCAATATTCCGCTTGGTCGAAAAGTTACTGCCTCGGCGATGGGTGCGGCACTTGTCAGCCAAGTCTCTCCGAAGGTTGAGTCATTTTCACCTGATTTGATTGTACTTTCTGCTGGATTTGATGCACACGTCAACGATCCTTTGGATCTAGGTGGCTTAACAGCTGAGGATTTCAGAAGTGTCACTGAAGTTGTTTGTCAAATGGCTGCTCGATCGTGCAGTGGACGAGTTTTGAGTGTATTAGAAGGAGGATACGGCGTTCCTTGTTGCCAGCCAAGAGATGACCTGTTCCTTCCCAACGATACAACCAGCGGAGAGAGATTGTTGCAGCTTGGAAGTGATCTCCCACTTGGCATGAAGGATGAAGTACCGTTCACGTTACGGCAAAAGCTTGATCGATGCCATGAAGAGGGATTCTTGAATTGCGTCGAAGAGCACGTCAGAGGTTTCATCAACAGTAATAAGCGCTAAGAAAGTACTGCATACTTTTCGTTTTTTGGCTACGAACGCCATTCGCGCAACTCAGCCCATCCATCACCTCCGCAACATAGAATACATGATAAAAGTTGAATTCTCACTACAGTATCGTCCAATTCAGTAGATGCGTAATATTTGTTCCTTGATGCAAAGCATGGTCAGGGAAGCAAGTCTTTGTGTACTAGAATAGAACAAAATTAAGATCAATACTACGTCGATTGAGAGGATAATCAAAAGCTAATAGTTTGAGCTTGGGTTACGGTCGGTTGTGGCATCATTCCAACCACTCCGTTTGGCCATGTGACCTTCTCTCGTTGCCTGAAGGATGTTTTGAAACCCCTGGTTGTTGTCAGTAGTTGTCACGTTCAGCAAGATGTTTTTGCATTCACATACAATCAACATGCGAATAGTCGCTGCATTGAACTCGACGCATATCAAATAAAGTTCCGTCCAGATATTGTTGGGAAAGAAAAATCAGAGTGTTGATATCTAATAACATTTAGAACATGGGGTTTCCAATAAGTGCAGGGACCGATCCAGGAACATTGGCCGCGGCAACGAAGGACATGATGGCAATCATGGCCAAACGTCCGTTGTTAAGTTCACGACTCTGTTGGACTTTCATCTTCTCGGGATCATCGGAGGCGAAGTTGACTGGAGGGAAAACAATTGTAGGCATAGGTCCGCCCTTTGTGTAGTGTGTTCCTTGCGATTCAGTGACAACCTCGGCGAAGAAAATGGTGAAGTAGATCTGGGCCTTGCCTGCATGATTGTAAGTATGTTGATATGAGATTTCAGAATCAAAGTAAATGTAATAAAGTACTACCGCTCGTAAATCGAGTCAAACTCACCAAGGTCAGGGACGGCATCCCAAGCATCCAGGGGCTTCATTGCCGACAGAGTCTCGAAGCTAACATCTGATGAAAGCATGCCAGGGAAGTGAACACCAGCGGCCTGAACGAGGTAGCCAGTAGTGGCGAGCATGGCAACACGTGAATGCTTGAGCTCCGCGGCTCGGAACCAAGCAAGGGTGCTCTCGGAACCAAGAGTGGCAAGGCCAAGGGGGTCAAAGCCCTTGAATGGCATGGTGGCACCGGGCATGTCCATAAGATTGGCGCTCAGTGCAGTGGTTCCCTTGTTCACATTCTGGACAGGCGCAAACGCACTGACGGCTCCAACTAGGGCAATAAGAGTGGCGGCGACCTTCATTTTGACGATGATATTATTATTGTCAGAGGTATTGACTCTATCGATTGCTACGATGGTGTCTCGGCAAACAAGGTGGAGATGAAGGACAAGGGCGGCGCAAGCAAAAGCAATGAGCTCGCCGATTGCCGATCGCCAAGATCGATCTCCCGGCTTCAACATCGTATCTACGTCGTATTCTACGCACAGAAAGATATCGAATGACGTGTTCTGGATTTGTTTTTGGCGGGAAAGATCTGTCGAGCCGACCGATCGGCAGCGACCTGCTTTATTTTGTTGGTTTTTGTTTTGTTGATGATGAACGATCGATGTACCGAGTACCAACCGACGGGCGCAGATGATGTTGCATTGTTATTGATGTCATAGACCATAGATAGTATTTGCATTGCAGCCGAAGACTAAGGCATCGTTCTTCGTTCGATTGTAAGGTAGAATACTTTCTGACCGCCCGTCGCTCTCGTGAGCCGTAGCGGTAGCGTCTGGTAGCATATTATCGGTCGATCGAATTATTATCCAAAATGGGTGATGATTCAACTGATACCGACGGGAAACCGATGGATCCTACAAGAGATGACATTGGTGTGGGGAAATCCGATGCATTCTCTCCAGACGATCTCATCGAACTAGTAAGGGCCGTAAAATTTGCCCACATAGACATGAGTATACGGAAGGTACACACTGAAATATCAGTATCAATGGCCAATTCCGACCCATCGTACGCATTCTTGAAGGATGTGAAATTTAATGACGTGAAGAAGGTATGGAGAAAGGCTCTGAAAGGGACGAAGAATGAAACTCAACAGGAGGGGGAAATTCGTCAACCAGAAAAAAATACCGTTACACTAACAGCTGGCATGGATACACCCACTATTCCACCCGATGATATACTCAAATTTTACACTGTCGGTGATGGATCCGTGAAGTTCTTGGTGGAGAATTATTCAAAATACTACGCTGAAGCAGCCGTGGCGGCAGCCAATCGAGAACAAAATGAGGACGTCGATGATAAGGGGAATGGAAGATACACACACTTCTTTTTAGATGTACCTGCCGACCTGAGTGGATCACGTCCTCATCAGGCACTGATAAATTATCAGGACATGCAAAAATCTTACAAGGGGAAGAAACAAACAATACAGCAGCAAACAGGTGGCGATGGAAGAGATATATTCAAAATACAACTCGCGGCCCTTCCTCCTGGGATGGAGGATACAATGACTCCTATGCTACTGTACAATGCCGATAGATCAGCC
The DNA here is from genome assembly GCA_036940085.1 of Discostella pseudostelligera. Lineage (NCBI taxonomy): Eukaryota > Bacillariophyta > Thalassiosirophyceae > Thalassiosirales > Thalassiosiraceae > Discostella > Discostella pseudostelligera. The sequence continues at coordinate 42,542 of JALLBK010000058.1, forward strand.
AAGACTTTCCTTCATCCTCCATCATCTTCAGATGATGCAGATGATGACGGAGGCTATCTCAAAATACGACAATTAATATCTAAGAGTGGAACGAGTGGAGTACTTGGTGCAACAGGGGGGCAAAAGGTATGAACCTGTTTCATATTTTATTCGATTCTTTGTTTTCAATTGTGCACGATATTAACAATATGTTTCATATCGGCAAACCTGAAAACAGGCATACTTTTATGGTTTTATCACTAGAACGAAAACTGGATCGGATGTAATTAGTATCGATGTTGAATCTGGCGTGATATCTCCTCCTCCTAGTACCTGGTAGCTGGTCGGGGACGAGAGGGTTCAACGTTTGCTGCTTATCGGAATTGTACCGAAGTGGATGGAGAGGATATTTACCGCACATTAATTTGCATCAGTTGCAGCACCCATTCTCGATAATCGACTCGCCAGTACAATAAAATAAAGCAATATCTCTGAATTGGAGCTGCAGCCACAAGTCTCAAGTCGCTCCCCTCCACTATATACTTCTTCCACGTGTACTGACGATATGCTGACCAGTGTCTCCCGCCAAATCATGTCTCCGCTCTCTGCCACGTGTAATGAAAAACCTGCCACGTGTAATGATGAGCTGCCACGTGTAAAGTAGTATTGGCGGGAAGATATGTTTTGGCGAAGATAAAAATTGGCGGGAAGAGATTTTGGCGACGAAAATTGAGGCTGAAATAAGGCGGGAAGACGCCCGCCGCAGCAGCAAATCCACGATCATCGACGGCATCGATATCGACGCCCCTCTACCTCTCGTTCTTGGCCTCGGCTTGCCATCGTAGCATAGAGATAGATCATGGCGTCCGACAAGCCCGGCGGCTCCGTCTCTGTCTCTGGCGTCGGCGCAGTGTGCCGTCCGGCCCTTGCAATGCTCCTGTTCGTCGCGACCTTGTACCAATGCCGAACGATTCTCACAAGGGCCTACACGATACGCCTCCACTCCATTGAAACCTACGGTTACAGTGAGTGTCGTTATCATTTTTTGATTCTCTTCCCTCTTTTATTTTATTTGTCTTGCTTTGTTTTATGAATATCTAGCTCATACCGCCCCATTTTGTTTACATCGCAAACAGTCATACATGAATTTGATCCCTACTTCAACTTCCGCGCCGCCCAATACTTGCATGACAATGGATGGAAATCATTCGTCCAATGGTTTGATTACAAGAGTTGGTACCCCCTTGGTCGTCCCGTGGGCACTACCATCTATCCCGGGATGCAAGTTACTGCCGTTTGGCTTGTGAAATCATGGCTGCCAGTGTGGTTTGGTATTAAAGAATGGTTGGGGATGGATATTCCCAGAAATATCATTGTCAAATCTGCCGCGGAGGTTGCGAATTCATTATCATCTTCTGGATCCAATGTAATGTCCATGGTAGCATCGTTAATGGCAGCAGTGGGAATGCGATGGAATGAAATGAGCTTGAATGATGTGTGCTGTTTGCTCCCAGCATGGTTTGGTGCGTTGGCAACACTTACTACTGGATTGTTGGCACTGGAATGTTCCGCCAACTTTGGTTTCAATGAGGGCAGTTATCATGGGACGGTATTAGACAATATCCCCTTTTTTGGATATTACATTCGAAAAATTACGAGCATTATTCGAAACACATTGGCGTCCTATTCGGGGATGGATATAAGTAATCGCCGCCCACCATCGAGGAGATCTTCCTTGCAGACGGCATCACTTCTTTCGGCGATGGCAAGCATGTTCTTCATGTCCATTGTACCCGCGCACATTATGAGGTCAGTAGGAGGAGGATATGACAACGAATGCGTCGCCATGACGGCAATGACATTGGTGTTTTATCTATGGACACGCTCATTGCGTGGCGTACCCGGCGGCAACAAGACTGATGTTGGATTCACGCTCTCTCAACAGACACGTACGGCTGCACTCTTAGGGGCATTGACTGGTCTTGCCTACTTTTACATGGTCGCGGCTTGGGGTGGGTACATCTTCGTTATTAATCTTGTGGGTGCCCATGCCGCAACATTGATTTTGCTTGGCCGACATTCGTCCAAGTTGCATGCCGCATACAGTGCCTTCTACATCGTGGGTACGGCATTGGCTACACGCGTTCCCGTCGTGGGTATGACACCGTTGAAAAGTTTGGAGCAGCTCGGGCCCATGGTTGTTTTCTTGGGGATGCAACTTGTGGAATATTGCGAGCGGGTAGGAACGCGTGATAAGTTGAACAAAATTGGTCTTTGGCGGTTGAGGCTTCGACTGTTTACACTCGCTGGAGTGGTACTAGTGTGTATTGTTCTGCTGCTTTGGCCAACTGGTTTCTTTGGACCGATATCTTCTCGAGTACGTGGACTATTTGTGAAACACACAAAGACGGGCAACCCGCTTGTTGATAGCGTCGCAGAGCATCAAGCCGCACAGGCAGGAACATACGAGCAATACTTGAGAGTTGTTGCTAAGCTCGCGCCCGTCGGATATGGCATGTTGGCTTTCGGATTTAGCAATGATGCATCGTCATTTTTATTAGTTTATGGAGCGGCTGCGTACTTCTTCAGCGTCAAAATGGTGCGCTTGATTTTATTGACGGCTCCGATTGCGAGTGTCCTTGGCGGCATGGCTGTGGGGAGAGTTCTTGGTTGGTGTGTCGAAGGCATCTGTGGTTGGAGTCTCGACGTGTACGATATTTTTGGAAGCGACCCTATCGATAGTAATGTTGTAGTGGAAGCCAAGATTGTTTCGAAAGATAAAGGCAAAGCTGGAAAAAAGAAAGACAAACTCACCTCCGACGACTCCAAAACTTCTGATGCAACGTCAACTGCCGGCACGGCCAAACCATTGATTACTGAGAATTTGATATTCAAGTTGCTTGTCCGCGGGGCGTGGATATACATTTCCTACCGTCTCTACACTCGAGCTCAGCCGGAAATCAGAGAATTTGAACGCACGTGCGATCAAATGGCAGTTTCAATGAGTCATCCCACAATCCTTTACAAGGCTCAAAATCAAAATGATGGGCGTCCAATTTTAATGGACGACTACCGTGAAGCGTATTGGTGGCTTCGAGATAACACCCCCGAAGATGCACGCATTATGGCTTGGTGAGATACATCACTCGCATTGGCTCTGCCGCAAATTTCATCCTTCGATTATTGTCTGTAACTAATTGCTTGCATTATTGACAGGTGGGACTACGGTTACCAAATCACAGCGATTGCCAACCGAACTACGATTGCTGATGGCAATACATGGAACCACGAACATATCGCTTTACTCGGAAGAGCTCTCACGAGCTCCCTGAAGGAAGGGCACAGGATTGCGAGGCACCTCGCTGACTATGTTTTGCTCTGGACGGGTGGTGGTGGAGATGATTTGGCTAAAAGTCCACATTTAGCTAGGATTGCGAATAGTGTGTACAGGAGCATGTGCCCCGGGGATCCTACCTGTTCGATGTTTGGTTTCCCCGGTGGACGACCATCACCTATGTTGGAAGCCAGTCTATTGTATCGATTGCATTCAAATGGCATTGTCCCGGGCGTGGATGTAGATAAGAATCGCTTCAAAGAGGTGTACAAGAGCAAGTACGGCAAAGTTAGGATCTACAAGGTATTGAGCGTTTCGAACGAAAGTAAAGAATGGGTTCTCAATAATCGAGTTTGCGATGCTCCTGGAAGTTGGTTCTGCCGTGGTCAATACCCACCGGGGTTGCAGAAGGTTCTGAAGGAGAAGAAGGACTTTGCACAATTGGAGGATTTTAATGCCAAGAGGGAGTCAGACGAAGAGTATCAGCGGAAATATTTTGAGCATTTGAGGTATGATGTTGATTATTTGCTCGTCAGTTGCCTTTCGTTGTTCGGGGGCTCATTTGATGCTCAATATTACCTCGCGTTTCTTCCTCTTGCCACTCAGTGATCCTAACAAGGCACGAAAGATGATGGAGATGAATGATGCTCCGGCCCCTCCTCCGCTGACGAAAGATCAAATTAGAAGTATCAACCAGCGTTGGGAGGACAACCAAGTTACATCGAACTTGTTCAACCTAATCCAGACGAACCAGATTGACATGCTTGAAATGGCACTGAAGAATCAACCTTCTTTCGCTCATGCGCGATCAAAAGACGGACGCGGCCCGATGTGGTGGGCTCATGAGCATGGAAGGAAGGATATAATCAAATTGCTCAAAAGTCATGGAGTAAGTGAGAAACTGAAAGATAAAGACGGGATTCGGCCCGTTGACCTTGCAGATGATGAGCTTTAGTGAAGTCGACATCAGAGAAACTGCCAGTGATATTACCGGTTAGAAATTAGAGCTCAGAGTTCAGAGCACTTGCAACTAGACTTGGTAATTGGTAAGATTCGTCTTCAATTTCCTCTGAGACAATGGGTGATTGATACTTGAGTGCATCCTATGGAAATTCAGATTACAACATCATCAATCAACTTTTAGTGTGAACGACTTCGAAGCCGCGACTAACCCTGAAAATACCATTCGATCATTATCTAAGACTCTGCACTCGAATCAACCTCGGAGGCGATTGTTAGTTGGGTGGTGGACGGATGATTTGATGGGAATTGGTGTGAAGTTCCCGCCAAATCTTTGCCGCGCGGTTTCCTGGCGACTTTCCCGCCAAATCTTTCTACCCCTTTCTAGTGATTCCGACGTGACACATAGGGCGCTGATTCTAAATTTAATTTCAAAAATACGCTACAGAGGAAACAGTATTAAATTATTCATACGGACTCCGCTGTAGACAATCGGTGCAATGTTCCCGCCAAAAGATAAAATCCACAAGATCCTCTTGCTTCCCGCCAAAACATCTCCTACCACAACCACTCATTGCCAAACACTGCGTCTCCATCTCAATCTCCATCACTTAATCACTACTTCCACAAGGCCGTGGATTGATAGATGGCTATCGGACTCGGACAACGGACAACCAACCCCGACTATTGCGACGTTATTCAACGACGATATTGAAGAGCGCTGGAAGTTCTTCCATTAGATTTCCAAGATGGGCAAAAACTGGGGGAAATCATGGAACCGGAAACGCAAGGTCGAAGAACGCACTGCCAAGGTTGACAAAAAGGACCGCCGGGACAAGGGCAATGGCGGAGGGAGTTACAATGTCGTTCCAAATTCCAACGCCAAGTTCGAAGCCTACTACAGCTTGGTTGGGTTGCACAATTCTCGATATGACACCGACTGTCAGCAGTTTGTACCCTGCACCAGCGACGAGGAGAAGCATGCCGAGCGGGAACTGTTCATGGCCACAATTAGTGACATTCTACCCGCGTCTTTCCGCGTCGATAGGTCGTTGGACCCAACGATACAGAACACGGTATTGGAAGAATTGCAGCAGTTTGTAGGAAAGGAGATTGAGTTAGAAGTCGAGCTGCCACGAAGAAGTGCAGTGTTTGGCGGTATGAAGAATATTTTGGCCAAGCCAACCAAGTGCACCAACAACGACGATGTCGAACAACACCCAAATAATGAAGATGAAGTCAATACAACAACAGTTGATGACGAGGGACCCACAATTGTCAAAAAGACGATTGCACCCGCCAAACCCATCCCATTCATATCTTGCAACAATAAAATTCTCGGATTTCAACTCTCTGTGGATAAACGAACGTTGCGTCGCAATAAATCTTTAGAGCCACTCCACACTTGGCTCAAAATTCAGACGGATTGTGGACATGTCACACGGCAGGAGACTGTGAGCATGATCCCACCGGTGGTGTTGGATGTTAAGGAAGGTATGAGCGTGTTGGATATGTGTGCTGCACCGGGGAGTAAAACTTGTCAATTATTGGAAGTTGTGGGAGGACTGCCACATCATTCTGGAAAAGATGAATACGGTAACCTGGTGCACGCAGTAGAACCTACTGGATATGTGGTGGCCAATGATTCCGATACCAAACGTGCCTACATGCTCGTGACACAACTGCGACGAATGAATAGTCCATCTGTGTTTGTCACATCTTGCGATGGACGCTTCTTCCCCATCTTGGATGACAAGTCAGTACGGGGAACTGATAAAGAAGGCGTGTTCGATCGTGTACTATGCGATGTTCCATGCTCGGGAGATGGTACCATGCGTAAAAATCCTGGTATTTGGAAACATTGGAATCAGTTAGGTTCGCTAGCTCTTCACCCACTTCAGCTTGAAATTGCACTACGTGGTGCTCGTCTCACCCACGTTGGCGGATATCTCGTCTACTCGACATGTTCCATGAACCCTATGGAGAACGAAAGTGTGGTAGCTGCGTTATTGCGTATTGCCGATGGTGCGTTAGTCTTGGAGGATCCACGAGGCCGAATGGATGGGTTGCTTGCTCGACCGGGATGGAGTACGTGGAGGGTATTGCGCGAGAGTAGCAGTCGCACTCGTCGCGCCAGGAAGGACTTGAAGAAGAAGCACAATGCAAAGATGCAAGCGAGGAGGACGGAGTGGGAGGAGAAGGAGATGGCGGGTGAGAATCCTGCGGAGGAGCAAATTGAGGACAAAGAAGAGGAAGAAATGTTTGAGATCTCACCCTACGATACCGTTCCCTACTGTCCTCCAGCAACTTGGGACGAAGATGCTCTTGTTGAACGAACAAAGTCACTTGGATTTGTGGAGTACGGATCGTATGATGATGTGGAACCGGAGTGGCAACAGCGCGTCCGTGCTTCATGCTTCCCACCCACGGAAGAGGAGGCAAAGAAGTTTCAGCTGCACAAATGTTTGAGATCACTTCCACAGGTATGAGTGTCATGTCGCTTGTTCGTGATTTATTTTGTCTCAAAGATACGAAGAGGAGGATGTGCTCACTTTCTTTATCCCATCGAATTGAACTCTCTCTGTAGGATATGGATACAGGTGGGTTTTTCGTTGCGTTGTTGAAAAAGGTGAAGCCTATCAAGGTTAGTAATGATGCAATGGATCAGATAGAGACGACGGATGGTCTTGAGGTTGACTCTGACATCAATGGACAAGTCAATGGAGAGGGAAGTGCTGATGCCACAATGACAGAGACATCAACGACATATGACCAGACAGATGATTCACCAACTGAGTTAGGCGGAGGTGAGGACGTCACGCTCGAGGATGCAACGGAAGAGGAGAATGGAGAGGTACAAAAGGCATCGGATGGCAAAACAGAGACACGCCACACCAAAAAGAAGAAGACTGACCTAAGCACGGAAAGCTTTATCAATCCTGATCCGTCCATTTGGCCTCCCATTGTTGAAGAATATGGCTTGGCCCCTACCTTTCCAAAGGATCAGTTCATGGTCCGAGAATCAGGAGAGGCCAAAGTATTATACTTCATCAGCAAGTCCATCAAGGACGAATTGATCGATTGTGGAATCCAAGATCGAGTGAGAGTAATAAACTCTGGATTAAAGGGCTTTGAACGATGTACCCTCCAAGATAGTACCGCGAGCCATCGCTTGTCGCAGGAGGGTCTGCAATACGTCTTACCTCACGTGACGAAGAGGGTCTTGAAAGCGAATATGGATGATTTTTACAACTGCATCAAGGAGGGGTTCGTTCCGTTTGACATGTTCACTGAGCCGTTCCAGAAGGGTTTGGATGCATTGACCCCCGGGTGCTTCATTGTGACATTGGATGGCTATGAAAAGGATCTCGCGAAGAAAATGTTTCTGGTGATGTGGAGGCGTCCGAACAAGATGGTGAACTGCTTTGTTTCCAAGGTGGAAATGGAAGCAATTCTGAGTAAGATGCGTGCCTTGGGGTATGTTGCCAAAGAGGCAGCTGCTGACGGTGAATGCTCGAACAAAGCGATCGACGATGCGCTGGATTGCGTGTGAGTTCACTGATGACGAAAAGAATGGTATGTATTTGCAGCAGGGGTTTCCTACACGATAGGATCGTTGAGATTTTAGCGAATGAAGAGTTGTTTATTACTCCTAAATTGATATCTAGCTAGCTAATAGTCATTGATGAAACAGTGGCTCTTAATCAGATCACCGAACCTTTGCGCATCTTCCAGATGGCAATAATGAGCGCAGTTCATCATCTCCTCCTCTCGGTATGCCTGAGCAGAGGTAAATATTTCACGCCATTCAGCAATGCACTTTTCAGTTATGAAGTCGAACTGTCCGCGAATGAGTAGTACTGGAGGCAATGAGAGTTTCGATGGCGGATATGCAACGTAGTCTGCAACAGATTCTGGTCCGAATGTAGTGCCTCTACTCTGAATAGCAGTTGCAAGTGCATGAGGTAGCACCTCTGTTCGGCATTCGTTGCGTTTACGCAGCCGGTCTTGTACCAGGTTCATGGCAACTTGTGCATCATTAATTTCGAGCATAAGTTCGCTTTTGATTTCGCATTCTAATCGAGAACATTCATTGAGACTCGTTTGCATGTTAGCGGGTGTGCTGTCCAAAACGAGAGATAGGCATTTGGAGCAGCCTGAGCGTAGGTCATAGGATTTGAGGTACTCATAAGCAATGATTCCTCCAAATGAATGGCCTAGTAAATGAAACTCCTTCAGTTGAAGTGAGTTGATGAGTTCTTCCAAGTCATTTACAGAGTTTTCGATGGAATACCTGGGTTAGTTGAGTGTTGCATTTTTTGCATTAGCATCATTCTGCTACATCAACTGTGGTTCCAATTGCAAGAAACAAAGAACATGGAACTTACATGCGTCCATCGTCAGGCTGGCTACTTCGACCGCACCCAAGTTGATCATAAAATATTATTGACCTTGAAGTTGGGAAATGATGTATGAGAGGATAGAGGTAATCTGATGGAAGCGATCTTTGTGTTCGAGCGACAACAATGGTGTAGGTGAGCTGAGACTAAGACACTTCATCTGAAACAATGCAAGTGGAATGAGCATAGTGAACTTACGGCCCGCCATGAATAACAATTAGCGGTGGTGATTCCGAGGAATTGATACTCGATGGATTGTACAACCGGTAGTACAGAGAAAATGATGCTGAATCCGCGCCATCGTTGCGAGTTACTTTAATGACAGCTTCATCAAAGCGAGGCCCAAAATTTATGTGTCCTCTTAGCCTTCTCCGAGGCCAGTGGCACGTATACCCGTCGTCGCGTAGGGAGTGCTGACTAGTTTCAAGTTCGGTGGCCATAATCACCTTTATTGTTTGGACAAATGACGACTTTGCTAGGAGTACGATATCTAATCGATTGAATTGAGGGTGATTTCATGCATTGTAGAGATAGAGATAGATGATGATGATGTGTGTGGTCGATCGATGCTGCTGGCTGCTGGGTGTCATGCATTCGAACGATGCAGCTTTGCTTTTTGCTTTTGTTGCTTTTGGCAGCTTTTTTGGCTTCGGAACAGCAGGAAGCGCAGCGGCCCTTTCCACTTCCCATGTGGAAGTTGTGTCAAAATAAGTATTGGTTCCGTAGTGCAATCAGCTGCATGTGTGAACACGTACCCTTCGCGTCGACGTGTTTGTGACACCTCCTTCTGCAAATCATTGACTTTGATTTCCTACAGATTCGTATGTAGAAATATTCGCCAAATTTGGCTTCTCTTCTCTGATTATTTGTGGAGATTATTATTTTTTTTGTGGTTGGGGTTGTTCATTGCTCCCCCACCCGACCGGACACCGGACAGACTGATTGATCTCTTATCATTTACTCTATCACTCTAGCCCGACTGCGTGGGGAGAAGGACTGCGTCGGCTAGCGCTGCGCGTGAGGTTTCATGGGGTATGGGTACATAGGGATATGTAAAATAATGAATTATTGTACTCCTAGTTTGTTAAGAAGAACACTAGGTACCCAAATGCATGACCCAGCATAACTCTCCTTTGATAGCAGTTCTCTGCTTAGAGTTGTTGGCCACCCAATATTATTAGCATAGACATGAATATCTGCACTATTTCTACTTCCGCATGGACACTCCTCCTCTTCTCTCACATGCGTGCATAGTGCATAATTATGTGGTCAATGCTGATGACTCAGTTTCTTAGTACAGAT
>JALLBK010000059.1:0-105003 GCA_036940085.1 Discostella pseudostelligera
CAGCAGGAGCAGCAGGAGCAGCAGGAGCAGCAGGAGCAGCAGGAGCAGGAGCAGGAGCATTACAAATGATGCTTCTGTGTATGATGAATGATAATAGACAGTGGTGCTGAGTGACTGAGTGAAAATGCTGCCAACATCCTCCTCCATGCTGTAAGCAACACACAGACATAATGTCACATTTTTGGCAGGCAGAAATGTTGTAGTACTGGTGCTAACACAGAATATGGAGAGGAGGATCAGGATAATGCTGACAATGAGGTTACTAAGGTCTAAGGTTCTTGGTTCTTGGCAAGATGGTGTAGAGCCGGAAGAGGAAGCAGAGTGGGCAGTCAGCAGCCATCATAAGCACCAGCCAGGTGGAAGGCGGACACAAATGAGGACAACAAGCAGTATCAGGAGCAGGAGTATGGCTGCCAAGGAGCATGAAACTGAGTAGTACTGAGACCCTCTCTGAGAATGACAATGATGCTGTAGATACAAGGAACAAGGAAGCTGAGTTGATCAGAGATATGGCAGGAGAATGATGACTCGACTCCACGAATTTACACGTGGCACTTGCCTGCCCCCACGTGGCAGCCTCGGGCTTTCATGTTGTCATGTCGTACATTGCTGTCATGTGTCATGCAGGAATCCTGCCGAAACATGATACTGATGAACCCAGAGTCGAGCGAGGACATTTGCCCAGTTGTTCGTCGACAGCCAGTAATCATGGCAGGTATCTACATTTCGAAACAGATTAAGAAAGCCAACAACAATCTAATGGTATTTATAGTGATCTAATTTCTCGAGAGCTGTTGGAATGGTTTGCCTTTTTGATGATCTCTCCTCCACCCACCCACCTGATGACGTTCGTCTTTGACGACCACGCAGGAATGCATCCTTTTCATCGATGCCTTGACATTGGGGTGAGGCCTTCCAAAGCTGGCATAAATTAGGGGAAGGGTCCTCGGCGAGAACATTGATGAGTCCAACATGGTGGCTGAACTCATTGATCGATTCCGAGCATTGCAAGTCCTTGAATCCACGACGTATGACTTGACCAATTACACGTCGGCTTTCACTCCAGATCAACGTCAATATGAAAAATCCGAGCTCGACAACGACAAAAGGTTGTGGTGGAACGGTGTTTGTTGTTGCATGTATGAATTCGTCGACACTCATCTGCTAGATCGAGAGTTGGTGTACATTGCATTGAATTACATGATACATTTCCTCAAAAGGAACCCGTCAATCTACCACTCCTCCCGCACATACTATATGATTGGAATAACGTCCATATACATGGCGAACAAGATTCATCGCAAAGATGGTAAAGGATTCGCTGTGGTATTCTTCGTCGATCTCTCCGAAGAATTGTTCACCGAGGATGAAATTATGAACATGGAGGTGCGCATGCTAAATTCACTTCAGTGGCGTATGCATCCTCCTACCCCTCAATCTTACGTGGATTTGCTCATCATTATACTCCATCGCGATGCGTGCTCGCCTTTCACTCGACGTGCATTCTTTGAACGGATCAATTTTTTGCTTGAGTTGAGCACCACGTTGGAATTCTTCAGAGAAAGGAAGCCTTCCAGTATAGCCGTCGCGGCGTTCATCGAAGTGATGGAGCATGAAGAGACGCCGAACGTTCCAAAGCAGTCATTCCGCACACATTTTAAGCTCTACGTTCGTTCAATTGCAGGTATCGATAGTGACTCAATCGACGTAGTTGAGTGTCGGGATGCAATGAAAGTCGTTCACAAGTTTGCGCTGCGTCACACTCGGGACAAGAGGATGAAAGAAAAGGAACGAATCGGATCTCCCGTTGCATCTCATACATTTTGTCTATGAATGAGTGGTTGTTTGCGTGGTTTGTCCCTGGGGAGGTTTCATGGTTGAGCTGACACTCTCCCGCGAATTACAATGTGGACATGATCTATTACAGGGAGACTCTGCAACTGAGGTGGATTTTCCCAATGTAAAAATAACTCGGGATCGCTAACAGCTTGATCCAACATGTCACTCCTCCCAATAATTTTTTCCGCCTCGTTAAATCCCTCAGATTGGAATTCATTCCAGATGGTAATCTTGGCGCATTTGATTTCATCGTGAGTTACACGTCCTCCCAACTTCCAAAGAACCCAATGTTGAATTCCGGGTGCAAAATAGTACGGAAAGTCATTAAGGCATAACCTGAGTTGAGAATTGCATGCTACCTCCATTTCATGTGACTGTTGCGGATGCTCCGGTGGCGACGACTTCACTGATCTTTTCAGCCTTTTGTTTGTGCCGTCACTTTCAACTTGGACATCTACCCAAACCCACTGAAATCCAAACTTGGTACATAACAAATAATCATAAATCGATTCCCATTCATTCTTGTTGTCTTCTCTCCATCTTTGATATGTCCTCGACTGTTCTTCGCTTCGCGCAAGTTTGGCTAGGTCGTCGACGCTTGACGACATAATGATGGATTTTAGTTCCGACCATGAGATAGTGGTCCGACGCAGTCGATTCATCGTAACGTAATCGTTCTCCGACATGGCCTCTCTATAGTGATCTTTCACAACGTCGCTCAGGTGATTGCTGATGCGGTACGGTGAGCGGAAGTGCACCCCATGTTACCCATGCTACTATCCGCGAAGCCACGAAGCACGAAGCCAAGGCCGCCGAAGCCGAAGGCCGCCATGGAATGGAATGTGCTGAAGCTTTCTTGGTTTCTCAAATCAAACCTCAAACTCACCTCATTCAACTTACCAGTCAAAGCATCGACTTCGACGGGCCAAAGCCAATATCGGGGAGAGCAACTAGCAATTCATCTCCCACTTCAAAATGCATCAAATAGAGGCTGCCGTCACCGTCACTTCATTGTAGGCTTGCATTCCAAAGCACCAATGAGCGCTCCCAATCCCGACGTCGGCGTCGGCGTCGGCGTCGGCGTCGGTGCACCCGAAATATGGGTTTCAGTTCTGACAAAACTTCGTCAACACGCGGATGCCACACCTGAAAAGAATGCTATATCATTCCTTCAAACAAGTGGAAACCAACCACCTACAATTTCTTCGACATTAACGTATCAAACATTGAATTGTGCAGTAGAATATCTAGCCCATCGTTTGTTACCTCCCGGACTTGAGAAGAATGGTCTTGTTCCCATCCCAAAAGATCAACCGCCCATTGCAAGGGGAGATAGAATTCTATTGGTCTATCCTCCCTGTTCACCGCATTTTAGCTTGGCTTTCTTGGCTTGTATCCGTGCTGGTCTCGTTGCCGTGCCGGTCTATCCACCCCATCCCGATCGTAAGGACAGTATATCTGCATTTGTGGGCATTGCACGTGGATGCGGGGCACGTGTGGCATTGACGAATGGAGAGTACGCTCAGGCGAAACGATTGGGTAATATAAAGAGTTCCTTTCTATCAAAAATCAGAACAACTAAAAGCAGGGAGAAAGGAGGAGGAGGTGGTGGAGAACACGACGTGCTGACATGGCCGGAAGAATTGATTTGGGTCGTCACCGACAAGGAACCATTACACAATCCTCCTGCGCTCAACTCGTTTCCAAAGGTTGGATCAAATCCAGAACCAGACGAGATTGCATTCATACAATACACCTCCGGATCAACCTCGGCTCCGAAAGGTGTCACATTGACACATTCGAACCTCGCGCACAATCTGTACATAATCACCAACGAATTGAAAGCGTCATCCGAAACCACAGTAGTTTCCTGGCTTCCACAATACCATGACATGGGACTTATTGGCTCACTTATTGGCACCATATATTGTGGAGGAACTGGGTATTACATGTCACCCATCGCCTTCTTGCAGCGTCCGATGGGATGGCTCGAGGCCGTGTCTGAATATCGTGGTACGCATCTGCAGGCGCCAAACTTTGCATTCGGTCTGACGGCACGAAAGTTTAATCCGACGGAGTATTTTTATAGACTGGGCAATGAAAAGGCGATTGGACAAAGGCTCAAACCATTGGATTTGAGCTGTGTAAAGCACGTGGTGAATGGAGCCGAACCTGTTACGGAAAAATCGATCGAGGCCTTTCACACTGCTTTTACTAGGTTTGGTCTCCCCAGCGACGTCATTTTTCCAACATATGGATTGGCGGAACATACTGTATTTGTGTGTTCTGGAGGGAAGGGCAAACTATCTGTTCGGAAGAAGGATTTGGAAGAGGACAATAAGGTTGTTGTTGTGGAAACTAAGAGTCAGGACACTGTTCAATTCATTGGTTGTGGGTTTCCATCACGACAAAATGTCGATGTACGTATTGTTGATCCTGTACAGCGAACAAGCTTGCCAGATGGCAGGGTCGGGGAGATTTGGATCAATTCGCCTTCCAAGGCTATCGGATACTTTGGCAAAAATACAGCAGAGACCGATTCCGAATATCATGCATTGTTGGAAGACATGAAAGACGATTCAATGAAATGTGGAGGTTACCTTCGATCTGGTGATCTTGGATTTTTGCACAAGGAACAATTGTACATTTGTGGACGCATAAAAGATTTAATCATTGCAAGTGGGAGAAATCATTACCCGCAGGATATCGAGGCGACAGCCGAAGATGTTGCATCGGAATACGTGAGACCTGGATGCTCTGCTGCATTTTCAACTGGTGAGAAGTCTGATGCAAACGGAGAGTATGAAGAAGTAGTTTTGGCAATGGAGCTCAAAGAAACCCTCCCTTCAGCAAACAAATACGAAATGATCTCCGATCTTGTTCGGGCTGAGATATTCAAAGAACATTCCTTCTCGCTTTCATGCATTGTTTTGGCCAAGCAAAAGACTATGCCAAAAACCACTAGTGGAAAGATACAGAGATCGAAAGCTCGACTTGAATTCATTGGAAACACATTGCATGAGGTATACCGGAAAGATTATTCAACTCTTGATACTGTAGACTCTGGACACATTGACAAAGATGAGGAAGGTCAATCGAAGTCACCGCACAAAATAGATACCAACGAGGGAAAGTTGCCCACACCGATACCTGGAGAAAGATTGACCTCGGCAGAACTACGAGCTCTTGATCGACCTGCAATTAGAAATATGTTGCTCGAATCAATCTCTAAATTGGCCAACATTGACAAATCTTCAATTAGGGATGAAGCTCCACTGACTTCCTACATGGACTCTGTCACGCTCGCGCAATTGAAGGGTTTGCTTGAGAGCCGATATGCAGTGTCAACTATGTCTGATGCATACTTGTTTAGTGATACAACATCATTGAAGAAGCTTGTCGAGGTGGTGAAGGCTGGCGTCGCAAAGGATGATACAAGAGAAGGTGGAAGTGGCCAAGGAACCAGCGCAGGTAGAGGTGGAGGAACTCCAGGATGCTGTGGATGCATAGTGATGTAAGATGAAATATCGATCCATTGTAAAGTATTACTCCTAGTATTTACTCCATGGGAGCAATACAAAATGCCGACGCGCTGTTGGATTGACTTTTGCTTTGCATGCTTCAGTACTTATGATGGATGCTTGCACTTGCATGTTGCATGGTACAATATCCTACAATATCATCTACGATTGCCATGGCGCTCCGTGGCGGATGGAGCGAGGGTGGAGACCTCGCGCACGCCATTTAAAATTTCTGGCGGGAAATTATGTACTAATTCCTACTCATGTGACAATGATGGTGCATCTCCACGTGGCTTTCGGTGGATGGACCTTTGCGATTGCGATGCCATCGTCATCGGCTCAACACTCAACATTCAACACTTCACTATCAACTGCTTTGAGTGGAACATTGATATTGATACCGACGATGAGGCACCACCTCAAGCTTTTCATCGTAAACGTTAGCCTGCTACTGTGCACGGGCTTCTTTTTGCCATCAGAATCTTCTATGACACCGCTGAATAACATGCCGAACGCTGCTCAATCCGCCAGCGAGGGCAACCCAAGTGAAATACCAAACGCCGGCGAGCTCGAACGGCTGAAGGAAGAAGAAGCCAGGCTGGCCACAATGCTCGCCTCGGTACGTCAGCAGAAATTATCCGTCCTCCGATCTCGTCCGCTCACCGTTGGCATTGTTGGCTTTGGAAGATTTGGCCAATTCGTCGGGAAAACTTTCACCAAATATGCCAACGTCATTGGTACGTCTAGGAGTGACTACACGAAAATAGCAAGTGATATGGGCGCGAAATATATACCACTCTCCGATCTGGAATCATTTGTTATGGAAGATGACTTAGATGTCATTGTCATAGCTGTTTCAATCGTTAGTTTCGAGGATACGGTGAAAGATTTGGTGCCTCATTTGAAGAGAAGAATCAAAGCCAAAGGGGCTGGCTCATGTCCGCTCATTGTTGATGTATTAAGTGTGAAAGAACATGCTCGAAAAGTCTTTTTGGACCACCTCCCGGTCGAATGTGATATTCTATGCACACACCCCATGTTTGGGCCAGACTCTGCTAAGCATGGATGGCAGGGTCAAACATTTGTGTACGAAAGGACTAGGGTTGACAAGGTTTTGATTGATCCTTCATCAGACAGATCATTCCGTCATCGATCAAGCCAGCAAGATAACTCTGATTCTGAAAGTGAATTTATCGATGAGAGTGGTAAGTCTCATTCCCTTCATGAGAACTCTGAAGCTCATATTGAAGGGATGGACCGGATGGAAAGGTTTCTGAGGTGAGTTACTGCATGCACGGTACATTGATAACTGCAATGATCGTATATAATCTTGAGCTAATTCTCGCATCCATTGCATTGAAAGCATCTGGGAAGAAGAGGGTTGCAACATGGTGTCTATGTCGTGTAGTGAGCATGATGGATTCACAGCCAATAGTCAATTCATCACACATTTGATGGGACGCATACTTGGTGCGCAGGGTCTCAAGGCAACTCCAGTGAGATATTAGATGTGATTTGTTACTATCTTGCTTTATTTTCTATTCGTATCTTATGATGTCACTCCTTGATTCCATCTCGCGCATAGATTGATACCAAGGGATTCCAAAACGTGTTGAAATTAATCGAAACAACCAACGCGGATAGCTTTGATTTATTCTACGGTACGTTTCGACGCTCTATGCCAAAGATTTAATCGTCCGATGATTGTTCTGATCTTTCGCTGATGTTGTCAATGCCTCGTTTCACGTGGTAACGATAGGGTTGTACAAGTTCAATCGAAACTCAATGGATTGTATTGTAAAGCTGAAAGAGGCAATGGACGATGTGGTGGGCAAGCTGTTGGAGGAAGAGGAAAGCGACGCCGAGATGGAGTTGAAGAAGTCTTGTAATACTCAAAAACGCTAATCCAAATTTGCAACTGATTGATATCTATGAACTCCCGCAGGAGTAGCACCCGACAACACACACTTCGAAGTGCGAAGTGCCAATCATTCACCAACCTTAAAATGGAGAATCAAATCATTCGACTTTTGCTGTCCGTGTCCAGCTCTGTATATCTTTCCAATGCTCTAACGACTCTTCTCCTAAAGTTTCAAGATCATTCACTCCATTAAATGTAATAATTCCGTGTGATGCACTGTCAATAACAATGATGGTTGGTATTTCGTGCATCCGGTCGATGTCCAATTCGACCAACTCTCGTTTGGCACATGTTGAGAAATGACGTTTGAGCAGATTTCGTTGAGACGATTCATACGGCACTGCTATCCAATTTCGATTGCGAATATATCCATTGAATTCATCAATTGTTTTGTCGGAAGAGATGTACACAATGGAGAGAGTTTTCCTCGTTCCGTCGTGGGTCAAGAGCACGTCATTTTCTCCAAAGGTACTATCCAATAGAAGTGTAACTGGAGTTGACATGGGGCACCATGCTGCTGCAAAATAGAGTGCAACAAGGTCGCTATTTTGAAGGGCATATGCTAGATCCGAAAATTTTGAGAGTGGAAGGGATGTTTGTACCACATGCCGAGAATCGATTATTGGCTTTGAGGAATCCAGATTCTCATCCAGATGATTCCAGTTTGGTGAAGATTGTGCATTATTTGATCCAACGAATATCCACGTGATAAAAATTATTATTGACACTGAAAATATGATGATCGCCCAGTTCCATCTACCAAAGTAAGTTTTGCTTTTCGTCGAAGTCGAGAGCGAGAGGCCACTTCTCCGTCGGGGTCGCGAAGGAGCATCTGATACCATATCTTGATTTGTACTGGGCAAGACGGTCGAAGTGGAGGAACCACTACTAATGCCTCGTCGCTGAATGACACGCGGCATGGCTCCTCAGCTGCTACCGATTATATTTGATATTTGATGGGCACAGTAGGCGGATCGGTGGCGATGAATGACGGCGGACGGCGCGGCTGGCGGCACAATTATTCCTTGGCCTTTCTGCCATTTTTGCATCGCCAAATCGCCATTTTCGCCAAATCCTTCTTCCCGCCATTCTCGTCTCTGCCACTCCACTTTCCGATCTCGTTGATGCACCAAAAAACCCCCAATCCCCAACCTTCCCCAACCCCAACCTCCCCCAACACATCTCCTCCTTATTATCATCACCGCCTTCAAGACGATGACAATCTCCGCAATCAGCAACATCGCACTGGCCATCGGCTTTACCGAACTCTTGGCCTGCATCATCTCCCGTAAACTAATCTTCCAAAGCAAATCCTACACGCGAGCGGTCGCCGACTACGAAAAAGCCAAGGCGCGTCGCGACAAGACCATCGCGTCATTGGCAGTGAAACATCCATCGCAACAACCCAAATCACAAAAGAATGCCGATAGGGATAAGAAGAAATTAGAGTGGGAGAATAAGGAGGTGTCAACTTTGGCAGCAGAGATCGCAAAGCGTCATACCCAAGCAGGCGTTTGTCAATCGATTGCATTCTTGATATTGTACAGGATTTTGGCGGTCGAATATGCTGGTAATATTGTGGCATTGTTGCCATTCCAACCTTTCAAACTGTTACAGCGAATGACGTTCCGTGGTTTTACCAACATGACGGTTAGCGAAGTACAGTCACTTTGGATGGAGCAATCGAATGGTGGTAACGGTGGGCCCGACGCAACAATACCGGGAGAGATGGGACCAGTACATCCCCATGTCTCGAGTGCATCGCAGGCATGTTCATTGGCATTCATCTATTTTCTTTGTTCGTTCTCAATTAAGGCAATAGTTCAGAAGGCATTTGGCACGAAGCCTCCACCGGGTGCCGATGATTATGTTGGGTCAGTCATCGATGCACCACAGGGTCAAAAAATGCTGCAAAATTTTGGGTTGAATGCGGAGGAAGTCAAGGATGCAAGAAAAGTACTTGGATATTAAATTATGGTGGATCAGCATTGCAACAACCGCGCACGAACATTATTCAATCACAGTCTTAAAGAGTTAAGGTGGTACGAAGCTAGAGGCGAGAATGATTGTCGATTGTCGTTATTGCCGTGATGCTTGCGGCGGATATAAAATCGATCGAAAGAATATAAATATCCCCCCTAATAGAGATGATGCACTGCTAAAAGTCCATCGAAAACCACATAACATCTTGTTCCACAAATACCATGGTGTTATCATTGTCAGAGCAGTAAATATCACATCGGATAATGTGTTCGTTCTCATGCCAGGAGAGGTTGATTGTAGCCGCAATCCCATCACAACCAACGATGGCTTCTTTCGACGGTGGATAATGTCACCTACTGAGATGTCTAATATCTGCTCCGATGCTTCGTCCGTATAGTCATTCCTACTCGCTGTAGCATTATTTCCTGCATGCGGATATATTATCTTTCCCTTGTGAATCACCTTGAGGCCACTTTTGACATCCATTCCTAAAACATGGGCAATTCGATCTAATGCATTTCCTCCATTTCTGTCACGGAATATTGATGTGTATGAAGATGATAATTGCTGTGGAGACTTTACCCACAAGAAGTAAACGATTGTGCCGTATCGGAACGATACTATTCTACCGCCGCCACCATCGCCATCACTGTCGACCGACCCGTGCGTATTATGTTGTGCATTTGTTCGTCGCGCTATGGAAATAGACGACGTGGAATCACAAATGAAAGATGCTGACGATGATTGGCATACAGGGCATAATTTTGTTCCGCCAGTATCGTGTAGGTAGGAGACAAGGTTCGACAAGTTGCATGAGTGGCCGCATTGAATATTAAGGGTCCCTGTCGGTTCCGCATTATCCGCTAGGAGAGGATTGGACTCATAAACGACAGCCAAGTCCTCTGGCTGTATCGCGCCAATGGTTTTGAAGGTGAAGGGGCAAATATTGGAGGTGGAAGTCGCCATGGCCATGGTGCAACATTGTCCATCCTTGATCCTTGATTTGTTGCTTCGGCTTTTTGTTCCAGCAGGTTCCAGCTGGAGCTTGGATCTCGTGTGTCGAAGGCCAGAACATCGTCTGTCCGACGGGTGGAGAGAAAAGCGAAGGAGAAAAAGCGAAGGAGAATAGAGCAGAAAAGGGAGAAGGCGACAAAGGAAGTTCGCATAGGACGGCGGCGGCACTCATGGTCAACTGCGATTTATGTTTGTTGTGACTGTGTGTTTGTTGTTGGTGTTGGTGTCGATAGATTCGGCTTCCGAAGCCAATCGAAGATCGAATGAATGATGAACCCGCCGACCGCCAACGCAAAATCAAAAGCAAAGCAGCAGGAGGAGCGAATTATTATTCAACGATAATGTACCGCAGCAACACCAACAAAGATGTCAAGAAGAAGACGTCTTCTTCTCCAATACGAGTTGTTATCCGCCTCGCATGGTCAGGAGCACGCCTCACCGTGCCCACCACCAATGAAAACAACGATCCATTGCCTCCCATCCGCGCATCGTCGACAACACTGTTGGACCTAATACTTCGTCTAGAATCAGCATTGCCACCGTCGTTATTTCAAGTTGGAGCGAACAATAATTCTGCCTCTGCAACGTCAGCAGCAACACTGGTATGTCTTCGGAAGGTGGTACCACAATCTCAATGGGAGCAAACGACATTACAGCAGATGCTGGATGGTGACGATGGCAGTGCTGGCGTAGTATTGACATTGGGTCTTGGTGCTGGTAGCGCGGTTAGTAGTAGCAGTAGTGCTGCAGTGAGAACCAACTCTTTAACCAATGCAATATCTTCTGCGGCATCATCATTGAATATCAAACGTGCCGTTGCCACCGCCGCGCCGTCGTCTGTGATCGATCTTACTTCCACAGAGGCAGAGTCGATGGAAATTACAAAGCAGCATGATGATGCAAGGCCACCATTAACATCACCACAACCTACAATAACTGAAAGAAAGATGATGTCACCCGAACATGCTTGGAATCAAATCCTTCAATCGAATTTCGATGCCACCTCCAAAGATTGTCTCCTCGCACTTCTCAAAATAATTGACAACCTTCTATCACGTCCCAATGACCCCAAAGTCCGTTCTATACGATGTGCCAATGCAGCATTTGATAAGAAAGTGGGAAGTATCGTAAGAGGATATGATTTTTTATTTTCCATTGGATTTGTGCCCAAGTATCCTACTGCCTTGCACTCGTGGGGAACGGCATCATTGAAACAACCACCACCGGAAATGCTGGAATTGACACCCGAGCACGAGTCAAGGGAGATTTCGATCCAAGCACGTGCAATATTGATACAATCCGCTATAGTGGATTTGGGTATGGATGAGGGTGAGCTGCCACCCGCGCCTAAATTTACTGCACCTGCTGCTCCACATGCCAACTCATCGGCAGCAGATGCCACCTCTGGATTCAATGTTTACAAAACCCACTCGTACAATATCCAAAGTGCGGCATTGGGTGCGCCCGATCCATACAGCACCGGGACCGCAATGTCAATTACTGAACGACAATTGAAAGATTTGGAATCCAAGAAGGAAAAGATGGAACGTGAGATGCAGTCCACTATTGAGAAGTATCGAGGACTTGTGGCCTATCGGAGTGGTCCAGTTCGTATGGATGCTGCGCCAGCGTCTGCTACTGCGGCAAGTAGTGGAGAAGGCAAGAGTGATTCTTCCTTGGTTGCCGCGCGAATGAAGCGGATGGAGGAAGAACGAAGAAAGAGGGAGGAGGGTGGATTTACAACCAAAGCGATGAGGGATTTGGAGAAGATGAAGAAAGCAAAGGTAATTATTCTTCAATGGTCGCCAATTACTCGTGGCATGTTGCATTCTCTTTGAAATCAGTATTAACATTCGACTGTCGTCCGTAGGTTTATTCACACGCTCAGATCCGTGTCAACTTTTCCGACGGTGCAAGTCTTCATGCCAAATTCCTTCCGAGGGAGAAGGTCTCCACCATCCGCTCCGTAATCAAATCCGCATTCCAACCTTCTTTGGCACACTCACTAGACTTTGATTTGTATGTGGCTCCACCTCGTCGGTTGTTGGATGATTTGAAAACTCTGGACGAGGAAGAACTGGTCCCCGCGGCCAAAATACATGTTAGTTGGAAGGGTGGCGCGTCTCAGATGGTGGGTGATGCTGCTGGAAGTTATTTACGAGATGAATTGTTTAGCGAAGGTGCCAGTACAGCTGCGTTTCCAAATGCTAAACCAATAGTGAATGAACAAAAAGCATCATCGTCCAACCCGCAAGGGAAAGACAGCACTGGCTTCGGTGGTGGAGGTGCTCAGTCGAAGGAAGAATTATTAATGCAACGCATGCTTGGGAAAAAAGTTGGCTTACTCGGTGGCAGGAAAACTAGTGGCGACAACAATGACAAGGAAAGTGAAAAGAAGAACGGCAAACCAAAATGGTTCAAAGGATGATCTGCTCCTAATTGTTAAAATGATATCACGATCCACCATTCTCATACGATTCTATCATTTCTAAGGCACTACTCAACCAACATGCCTCCTTCTCACCGGGCGGATACACTAAATACGTTTCCCCATCCTCGTCATTCTCACTTAAAACAAATCCAACGGACATCATTAATTCTAGTGCCCCCTGCATATCTGTGATTGTTTCTTTGATCTTTGCATTGGAAAGACGCACACGCCTGTACTTGGAAGATGTCTCTTCCTTGCCCTGCTGTCCTTTGGTTGTTGCATTCTTGATCAGCGTGCGCATTGTACTCAAGGACTTTAGCACTGCTGCATGGTCGGAATTTGATGTAACGAGAATCGAAAAGGCATGCTCGAATTCGGGGGATGGTTCTGATTTCTTGTCGGTTGGATCTTTTGGTTTAATGATTCTACCAGGCGAAGGAGTTTCACCACTTCCGACAATCTTCGACGGGGCATTCTCAGCATTTATTTCACCCTTCACCATTGCTACCGTTGCCGTTCTCGCCTGACCACTCGTCATTGCTTTTGCCTCGTATGGATTGTATCCGAATTTCTTAGCATCTTCCATCTCTGCTTGTTTGACGGCAGCCACTGCACGACGCGTCTCCTCTGAGGCAATGACATCATGATCATACATTTGTTGATTCTTAAGCTCTTTGTCATCTATCCGCTTTTCCATCTTGGGTATAGGCTTTTGAGTTGCCTTGTGCTTTGCCTCCCGCGCTTCCGCTGCTGCTATCACGGCTTGCTTCCGAGCCTGTGCATCTAATGTGGATTTTCCAGGTGTGCCATCGTCGCGATTGCCTCCCCCCAAGCTCTGCCCCCCTCCCCGATTATTGACAGGTTGTTTTGACTTGTTGAACAAATCGATCTTACCCAAAGCATCATTGATTCCAGCACCAGCATTGGCAAGAATGTTCTTCGACGAATCTATCTTACTGGCGACGGGAGCATTCTTCTTTTTCATGCTATCCAGGTCTCCCGACCCTCCCTGCCACGAATTTTTCGGGGCATCTTTCGACGGTTGCTTTTTATCCTCATTTTTGCTGCTGTTCTTCTTGCCACCACCGCCCCCTCCGACGAGGTTGGAAAAGAATTTGTCCATGATGAATTGTTTGGGTANACGAGTGACACGTGGCGTGAAAATCAGCCCACCCCTTCCTGCAGAGCCCTGCATCATACTTGGACAACTAATACTCGTCGTATTTAATTGTATATGCTTTATAATATTATGCACAGCTTGCATCCGTTCAATCTCAAGATGCACTTCAATGAGATGCAGGTCGATGCGTCAGTTCTTGAAACGTTGCAATCCCAACAAAGCACCACACTCTTCGTATTCCTTCTTGCTCAACCACAACTGTGCAAAGAAATCAGCAACGGATCATAGAAAAACGAGGAACACACGCTTCGCGAGGAACTCACCTGTTGAAAACTACCCAAACTAGACAGTATGCTACCTCCAATCCATGCACTGTATCTATTCTCAACTGAATTTTTGCTAGCGATGACTTTGTATTTGCATGATGAGGGAAGGATTTCCCCTAATTCAATGGATAGACGTTGGTCGAGTGTAGGAAATAGGGATGCACCACCAGTAACAATAATATTGGATGATAGGTCTTTGCGTAAGTCAACATCCAATATTTCGTTGAGAGATTTGTGAATGAGCTTATGGAGGGGTAGCATGTTCTCCGAACAATTGCCATTATCAGCAGTTGCATTTTGCACGAATGATGGAAGAGTGTCAGCGAAAAGCAGCTCCTGAAAGTGGTATAACAAAAATGAGTTTCAATGAAGACGGTTGAAAGGAAACGAAGGGGGCAACTAAGACTCACTGGTAATCGACACAAATCTTTGCCGGCCTTCGAATTAGTCAAGTTGACGCTTGTGCCGTCAGGGAGCACGTAACACGACCCTTCGTCATCGTCATCCTCCTCCATTGATTTGTCATCGTCCATATCAATATCTGTATCTACCTCCATGTTATTTTCGCCGAGTTTGCCGTATCCACAAAAAGGAGCTGACACCTCTTTACTGCTCTTGAGTGGAATGATGTGTGACGAGGTCATCATCTCGTACATAACTTCATGCACTGCCATAGAATGGAACGATGATTGTTTGACCATCTCCAGCTTACGCAAAGAGCTCTTCTCAGGCGAGCAGGTTGCGTGAAGGCGGTAGCGTGGAACAACCCCATCAACTTGACAAGGTGGGATGCTTGTTCGTGCACCATTACGACCCCACCCATTCCATTCGGTTGTAGTTCCATTGACATCCCAAACACCCTCTAGCACACTTTTCTGTACATTACCCAACCACGCCCCCCCTCGCCCACTACTCACACAGCCATGGCTTAAACAATACCCGTCGAAGACAGGAGTAACGGTAATGCCAGTGTGGCCAATGTCAACGACTAATGATGTCTGTCTCCCATATGCAAACGATGATAACATGGACGAAGGCGCAATATAGGCAGCGGGAGCCGACAGAGATTCAAATAATGATTCTAGCATGAGAGCTCTTTGCTTATCATGAATTTTTGTCAATGTGCTCGTTCTGGTCGAATCCACCGCCAGTATTGGGTGATCGATTGGTCCGTCCACCACTTCCGGCTGCAGCTCTGGTTCATGCGGATAATATTTATGCCCCAATGTATGCTTCCCTCTCCCACGAACGCACAATGCCTGATAAGAATATTCCCATAAAGCTGCCCAGGCATCAATATCCTCGATTGCTCCATCCATTGCACTTGTTGCAATGCTATTCTTCTGGTTATTGGAATTGAGGCTTGAATAAATTGGAAAGAAACCAATATCCTCCTCATCACTTCCATCCTCCGTCGACGATAAACAATATTCAGGAGGCATGCGCATCATTGATACCGGAGCTGTGTATTTCCCCCAACGAACACCGTGAGAAGTGTTGCCATCATTATCTTTGGGCGCACGTCGGCGATAGACCGCGCTCGGGACAACTAACTTTGGACAATCTTCACCACCATAACCAAAACGAGCCGTGTGAGATCCGACATCACCAATGAATGCACCGGTTTCGTCTCCGCAATACATGATGATGGAGATGGGATGGAGTGTGGGAGCGATGCCGATTGCCGATTTTATGCCAATGTTTACCATAGACAATGTTTTTCATTGTTGTATTGAAGGGCATGCGTCTTCCCGCCATTTTGAACCTGAAGGTGGGGCGCAGCGATGACGTTGGTGTGACGTGTGCCCTCTCGCAGGTTTTGGTGTTCTTCTTCTCCTTCCCGCCAAATCCGCTGACTTCCGCTTTTGACACCGACCATAATATCACCATCACCATGACATGCCCACGATAACTACTACTATCCCTACTGCCATCAGCATCAGGTCCGCCATAATACAATATCACCATGGTGCCCTCGACTCATCGAAGAAAGAGAATTCTCTGTGTCATGTTACCTCTTGTCATTTTTACGTCTTCATTAGTGAGCAACTTCCTATCCATGTTCCTCGAACCGTTAAGCACAAGTGTCGTGAGTGTCGGTATTTCCATGTCGAAGACGGAAGGTGATACAATCGATGTTTACATCCCAGGGGCTGGCTTTTCGGGGTTCTTCTATACGCTTGGAAGACTGCAAGCTCTTCATCAGTCGTCCTATCATAACTCGTCATCTTTTCAATACTACTGCTTCTCTGCGGGTTGCCTCGCACTCCTCACTTCACTCCTGCAACTACCCGTGGATTCGGCCGTAAAGCTCGCACATTCCTCTCGCAATCGATGGATATTGGGCGAAATCAGTAGGTATGATGTCGTTAAACACTTTGTTGATGGACTGTTGGATGTTGAAGATGTAGATGTAGATGCACCAATAACAACCGAAGGAATGTGGAACGAGACAATAGACGAACAAGATGTGGAATGCCGTGACTTTCAATGCAATTCCACCGAAGGAGGACGTATTCTAGAGAATGCACAATATACAACGAAAAGGAATGATATCGATGTTCGAGGGTTTTTGCCCAGAATCAACGTAATCACTTCAACTTGGGATGCACAACACTTCATATCACAACGAATACAACAGCCATCGAGTTTCGAACATTTGAAGGAACTAATGATCCAAACAACATGGATACCTTTCGTAACAGGATCATCCTTTTGGAAAAGAGAGGGAGATAATTTTCACAATGATGGAGCATTTGCTGGCTTATTCAAGCATGAACATTTCTTTTATCCGAGTCAATACCATCATTCTTTGCTCTTGCCATGGAGCTTCGATCTGCTTTCGAATGGACTAAATATACTTCTTGGCCATGATCGGGCAGTCCATTACTGGGAAGAGGGATATAGTAGAGGAGTTAATGCATCCTGATAGTATACTAGCAAATCTTACAGTAGATGTTCTTTTAGTTGTAGCCATTAGAATGTTGTATTTCATCCACAAAGTCAAACCCAAGCAAACAATCGATAGCCAATGAGCACCTCATTTGAAGTCAGGAAGTGGAACACGAGGCTTCCTCGTGCGCCTATAATGGTAGTCATAGAATTGGTCAAGGTTGTTCCTGTCCACGCGCCTACGGCCTCCACCGTCGTCCAGGGAAGAGCCCTGGTCCTCAAATGTATCGAAATTCTGAGTCGCAAACGCCACAAGCTGTTTGAAGTTAGGATCAGTGCTGGAACATGTCCTAAGGTTTTGCACAAGCAGCATGGTGAGAGCATCATATATGGAGACTGGCTAAACAAAACACGTGAGCATCAGTACAAATATTAACTCACTTGAGGTATTCAATCACCCTCGGGAAATCCTTGGCTCCAGTCGGCAGAAGTGGGCCCTCGATATTCGCAAGATTATCCCAATCAAAGCCATCAAACCATGGATGTCGCACCACCTGAGCAAATCCATTCTCAAACTCTGGGCCACCATCTGCTCGACTACCAATACGAGATTCCGGACCAGCAAGCAAGCAGGAGAGGAAGTCGACGCATTCCGTCGACAGCTTAGCCCGAACTTCACCAGGGATCTTTCGCGACAAAGGATGAACGTATAAGAATATGATAAACTATCGAGACAGCGATTCATTCGACGGCAAAACTCACTTCAAGTGTTTGACGCCATTTCAATATCTTTCGGCAAGTTGTCACAGGATCGTCGGCATAAAAAGGTGTGTACCCCACGAGACACTCGTACATTATCACACCTAAACTCCACCAATCCACAGCACACGTGTAGGAATACCCCGAAGCTCCATTCTGGGCCGCAAGAACTTCAGGTGCAATGTAATCGGGTGTACCCACCGTCGAATACGCAGCCTCCCTCCTGGCTTTGCAGGTACGTAAATCCTTTGGCATGGATCCACCGGTAGGAATGGAGGATCCAATATTGTTCGCAGTAGCGTCGATATCAATGGACATATCACGGAGATGGGAGACGTCGGCAGTCATTTCCTCGCCTCCGGGGATAGCCATAGCCGCGCCACCGGATGCAATTTGTTTCTGTTTGAGCATTTCTAAAATCACCTCAGGATGATCTCCCGGACTGACATCACCAACCTTTTTACACAGACCTAAATCCGTCAGACGCAAATGCCCCCTCGCATCCAGAAGAATATTGTCAGGTTTGATATCTCGATGGATGTACCCAAGTGCATGCACACAGCTAATGGCATGGGCTGCCTCAGCCATGAAGAATTTCGTCGCATCCTCCGTAAATGTATCCTCCTTCATCAACAGACTCATTAAATCCCCCCCCGGTAGAAATTCCATCACCATGTACAAATTGTGTTCATCGTGGAAGCTGTAATGCAACGTTGTTAACCAGCGATTCTCATCATCGGCGGCAGCTAACGCATCCCTCTCGGCACGGACATGTCCCACTTGATTTTTCATCACCATCATCTCCTTCTTCATCGATTTCAATGCGTACACACCCGTCTCACCACGAGAATTGCCCGGCTTGCGACGCACGAGACGGACCTCACCAAAGGCTCCTCTACCAATGACTAGGAGAGACTCAAAGTCGGCGGTGGTGACATTGCGTCGACTTTCTCTCTGAACGCGAGTTTCCTCTTTTTCCAGCTCGCGACGACGTGCCAGCTTCTCCTCGTTGGAGAGTCCAGCCTTGTTCATTTGAGTTTCAAGCTGCATTTTACGCTGGTTGCGGGCAGCCTAAATTGATGATAATTGTAGTAATTTGAGCACAGTAATAATAAGTTGGTTAGACGCAGCGTATAATAGTGAGATGGAAAAGATAAGCTACAGCCACCGCAAACCACAACAATCGTCGCATGATTTTGAGCCAATCCAATCCAATTCAAAACTCACCTGGTTCTCCTTTAGACCAATATGGCGCTCGGCAAGCAAGGCCTTGGCCCGGTTCGCTCGCAACTCCATCTCCTTGTCGGCCTCACTCATCTTTTTAATTTGTTCGCGGTTCATCATCCCTCCCACTCCCCCTCCAGCCGCACCGACGCCCAACCCGGTGGTGGCCCCTCCTCCCGCTCCAGTTGGATCCATGATGACGTTTGCTGCTTTCAAGATACGATTGGTATTCCCACTATGTCACACATGCAAAAGAAGAAGCGAAGCGCACAACCAACAACCAAGGTATTGTGCGTTGCGTTGGTGGTGAATGCGTTCCGTCCTTCTCGAATTCAATGAATTGGTGGATGTTGAATCTTTGACTGACTTTTTGGCTGCAATCTTCTACGACATCGTACGTAGGAATAGTACAAGTGCAGAAAAGACTTGAAGCAGCTATGGAGAGGTCAGCGTCCCGCGCGCCAGCTGCCACCTCGTGCTCTCTCTCCAATGGTCCTCTCTCGCTGTTCCATCTCTTTTCTCTCGAATCCTCGGAAAATCTTCATTCTGACGTGACAAATTCGATTAGACAAAATAATACTCCTACTCCATAAGTCTTCAATACAATTTCCTATCTCGTTACACTGTGAAACTGGCCTTCCTCGACCAGCATGACAAACAATGAATCGTCGGCACCCGATCGACGGGCGGAGAGAGGAGGATCATTCATTGCCAAAGTTGCAAAATATATTCGCATTCTATCTAAAAAACATCTTTGCCAAGCCGTCAATGTACTCTCTGGATCGAGGAACTAGCTCCGTATCTCCTCTTCGCAGCCTCTCTATCAACTCTTTTCCATCCATCAGTACAAATCCACTCACTTCCTCTTGCACAAGTGGGTGAAACACGTTTGTTTTCATCGGACTATCTCCTTTCCACTCGAGCATGAATACGTCTTGATACTCTCGACAAATGAACCTTCCAAATCGTGCCGTCTCTCCATGAATTGCACTTGATACAATGAATGCTTTGCTTTGTTGGATATCGTCGATCGTATACTGCTGCATTGCGCCATTTCCTCCCAATTCCTCTTGCAGCTCTCGCATCGTAGTTTCTAGTACATCATCTCCAGCATTCACATGTCCAGCACAACTCACATCCAGTTGATTAGGGTGAGTATCTTTGTATTGTGATCGTCGTTGGAGTAGCACAGTCACATCTTCATCCCCGTTTTCAGTAGCACCACTTCGCTCAATCATCCAAACCTGAATAGATCGATGCCAATCCCCATCAATGTGTACCCTACCTCGTTCTTTCACCTTTCCAGTAGGTAGTGGATGTGGAAAGTATGTCTCCCCCCAATCGGACGTAACGATTGAGTTGTGATGTAACGAAGATGGAGGAGCTGGATATAGATCAAATAGCTCTGCAGGATTCTGAGCGAGGTTGTAATTTTGGTTCTGGATATTGTCGGCACTGCTGGACATGTTGTTGCTGTGATTGTTGCATGAAAGGTGTAGTGCACTAACTGTCCTTGAACTTTGCACTGCGGCAGCCAATAATTGTTGCTTTCTATGTTGAATGGTCAATGGTGGTGCAACAAAAGCGGTTCCGTGTGGATGTTGTATCACTGATTTCAGTACCCGACTCTTTGAGTAGTGGTGTGGCGACGCGATAATAGAATAGGCGCAGACGAGACGGACGAGCATTATGTTCACCGACAGTTGACAGTTGGTGTTAGTGCACCGAGTCTCGAAACTAAGAATACTTAGCTGTAGAATTAGAATCGCCTGTATGCACCCCTCCTCCACCACCCGCTAACAACCCTAACACCCGTCGTCGTTACCGAGGCCGAGGCCGAGCCCGATAAAAATAGTATGACGGACACCATCACAGACCAGCATGATCAGCACTAGGTTTTAGACCATATTGCCAACCACCAGCATCGTCAACGTCACCGTCACCGTCGTCGTCGACCGTCGACCGTCGACCGCATCCAGCCTCTACCATACGAAACTGGTGGCGAGCCTGTCCGTGGTGACAATCTGTCCGTCGCCATGAATGTTATGGCGGGAAATCCCAGACTGGGGGCACATGGCATGGGCTTTCCCGCCAATTCTTCGCCTCCCCATTAATACCGTCACCGTCACCGTCACCACTCCACCTCAAGATGAAGATCACCATCAATACAACAGTACCATAACCATCACCAATCACCATCATCAAAGAGATCATCATCGACCTTAGAACTAGAGCATGCGGACCGGGTTGTTTCTGTTTCGTTCCTGCATGAGCTTGGGTCGCCGTGGGCTATTACTATTACATCCGCATACGCATATCCAGCTTAGTTCCATCGTGAGCCGCCAGCAACCTCCACCAACATGGATTGATGTTAGAAGCCTATCGTCGACGGCAGCGTCAACTTCCTTCTTTGATGCACCCGAACCGCCGAAATCGCATGGAACACCTGTATTTCCCGACATTGAATTTGAAAACAAAAGAGATGATAATCATGCATCGATTTTGCGCAATTATGATGCACAGGCTGTTTTTATTGTAAATGGATCGTCTCGCGGTATAGGATTACAATTTGTGAAAAGCTTGCTGAAGCGGACAAAGGTATGAAGTGGGTAGTGGTATTTCTATTTCTTCATGTCGCGACATGCTACAATTCAATGTTTCGCATCACCACCTGAACTACATTGCACAGGGAAAAGTGGTTGCATGTTGTCGATCACCCGCGGCTGCCTACACACTGATCAAAGTTGCCTCGGAATATCCTGACCGAATCCAAATCTTTCCTTTGGATATGGAGGACCAATCCTCAATCGATACTTTTGCATCAATCATGGCTCGAAACTACCAAAGAGTTGATGCTCTTTTCAATGTGGCAGGCATACTCGGAGATGGCCAAACGACATCTGGCCCGGAACGATCCTTGGCAAGTATTGAACGAGATTGGATGGAGAAGACGCTAGCAGTGAATGTCGTGGGACCTACCATGCTGATCAAGGCAATATCTCCGCTGATGCGGAGTGCCGGACGTCGATCTGTTAAAATGAATACAACATCAGTGCTGGATGACAATCAAACAGATTTAGTCGAAATTGCATTACCCACTGGCCGGCCACCGACTGTCATCGCTAACCTAAGCGCGCGTGTAGGTTCAATATCTGATAATCGATTGGGAGGGTGGTACACCTATCGACTATCAAAGGCCGCTCTGAATCAAGCAACACGGACAATGGGTCATGAGTTAAAGAGGCAAGGGACTTGGATAGTAGCGCTTCATCCTGGAACGACAGATACAGAATTAAGCAAGCCATTTCAGGGAAATGTTAGGGAAGGTAGATTATTTCCTGTGGAGTTCACGGTATGTCGTTCATGACAAGATATTTCTCAGACGTCTGCTTTGGCGACATAGTTCTAATCTCTTGCATACGTTTACCGTAGGTTGATAAGCTGTTGTCCGTTGTCGAATCATTGGAAGAACACCACTCAGGTGGGTTCTATGGTGAGCCAGTATGCATATTATGATCTTATTTTGCTTCACAATATCATCCGGCTAAATTTTCTTATACTTGATAGATTGGGCAGGGAAAGCGCTTCCGTTTTGATGCATTAAGGACACAACTCATTGAACAGTAATTGCTATTTAAGTCTCTTGATCCTATTCAAACATCAAGCCATCCATTACCTCCACAAATTGCCCCTCTTCATCAGTTTTCTCACGTCGTTCATTTCTTGGTAATAAATATTCTCTCAGTAACTTGTCCTCTGTGGCTAACCGTCGCTTTCGAATGTTTGCATTGCCTGCTCGTTTTTCAATGTTTCGAACAATATTCGCGGGTATTGTAATATTTGGATCGATGTAGCTTCGTCCCTTGTTCGTTTGGAGTCGTCTCTCTTCGGTGTCTTTTGTAAGGTATTTACCACTCATTAGTTTCCATTCAGGCTGTTCTCTAGTACCCCCATTCCTCCGTTGCTGCTGCTCCAATAATGATAGACGACGCTTGTTCCAAAATACTCGTACATCATTTCTACCCCATTCCTTCGCTGCATTACGTAGTGCACCGGATTTCAGATTTCTTTCGTGTACATCAACAAAGCCAACTAACACAATTCGCTGCCCTTTCGTCACCACATGCCCTCCATGAAGTAATTTACCGGAGTGAAGTACGGTATATCCTGCTTGTGGTGGTTGAATAACCCCGGATAGCTGTAGTACGGAACTTGTCTCACGATTATCCAGTACAATATCTCCCAATGCATCAAATATTGTACCGCCACCTATAAATTCGTCTAGGGGTGAAAGAAGGACGGTGAATGATAGCAACGAGCCATCGCGGTGGAAATCAAGGTGATCCATGGTATTCCGATCCTCTCCAGACTCGTTCGATGCATCGATACATTCTTTGGCCTCATAGCTTGCACAGAATAAGTCTAAAAATGACATATCTTCAGCGTCAACATCGTATGCCAAGCTCAATGCGCCGAATATACGTTCTTCAAATCCAATACCGCTTGCTCCTAAGTAATGTGACAATTCTATACACTCGTCAATAGCGAAATCAACTGTAGGATAGCTCACGTGCCGTGACGAATCTTGTTGTTCCCAACTTTTATTCTCGGTTGCATGAGTGCGTGCCAATTGGAGTACGTTGTCCGTTTCGTCATCTGTCAGGAGAGGCATTACGTGCACTTTATGCAGCGGAGACGGATACGAATCATAATTTTGATCTTCCGATGAAAAGAATGCGGGCAAGGTAACGATGTGGTGTTTGGATTCCTCGTTGTATGCGATCAACGCGGCAGCCGATGGAATCGCATGATGGGTGGTGATTGTTGCATGTAGGCTCCTTGTTTGACTGATCATCTTCCGAGAAGATATCGAGAGGAGGCAGTTATTCCAGCACTTGCCATGATTATTTGCAAAGAATGATTCAACAATCATGGTACTATCGCAGGTTTATGACAAGTATTGAATCAGATGAACATAATATCATGACCATGACGAGAGCGAGAGATCTCCGACGACACCATCACCTCCATCAATTCCACCATGGTTCGCACCAGTGGCCCACGGCCCATCACCCTGAGGACGGGCGGGTGCCTGCCAGACGGATTTGGCGGGAAAAGGAAATGCATTATTGACGTTTGGCGTAATAAACTTGAATTCCCTTTCTTAAATTTGAGAATGGGTCAACGAGTGTAATGTTCCTCTACGTAGAAAATTTGTTCAAATTTATTCAAAATTGGCTCAATTTTTAGTGTCCACTTGGGAGTTAGTATCCTCTACCCCATTGAAAACGATGAACCAATCTTTTGGGCAGGTTGCGGCGGCGGTGACGCGATGTGCACCATCCTATCACAGCCCGCAGAAGAAGCAGGTGGAGTGTTGCAGCAGCTTGCCGTGTTATTGAAGGGTCGGTCGGTGTCGGCAGTGCCGCCGGAAGGCGGGCGTTGTCGACAAAAATTGCTCCTCTCCATCAAAGATATTCATATGAACGCTTCTGTAAGAAATAAATGACAAACGCCGTTCATCGACTGCCAATGTCTATCATTGCTCGAAATTTCTTGTCGGGGAGAGTATTAAAGAGAACTCATGGACGCAGTCCGGAGCTTTACATTTACTCTCTATTATAATCTTTATCTTGATCGCATTGGATGAAACATCATGAATACTTCGTCAACACCATCGATGGACTTGACCATGCTTACGCCCTTCGGTAGTCACTCATACCATTCGTCAATAGGCGACAATGACGGCGGCATCAATCGTATGCGTGGCGTCGAGAACCAATGCTCTCGAGAACTTCGTTATGATCAGCTGTACAATATGATTGCTCAAGAAGAAGTGCCTGAATACGGATGCTGCGACTATCTCAGTTATTATTCACCACAAGCTGAGAAGCCGAAGATACAAAAGAGCATCGACGTGGCTTGCCGAACATCTATTTGCGGATGGATGTATCGTGTTGCCGATCATTTCATGATCGATAGAGAGGGTGAGTTGATGGGGGTTATGAACTGTCTCATTTCTTTGGGAGTCACCGCTGAAACTTCTGACTCATTTCGTACCATGTTGATTTTACTGCTACCGATAGTTGTTTCGATAGCATTATCGTACATCGACCGAGTGCTATCCACCAACTATTGCGCGGATAGACGAACTTTTAAGCTTATTTCGGCGGCATCGTTCCATCTCGCTATTAAGGTGCACTTCCCACATATGATGCGGGAAGTAGGCAGCCTCATTCCCGAATTGAGCAGGGGTGACTTTTCTCATCATGACGTGATCATAATGGAAAAAGAGTTGACTCATTCATTAACTTGGTTGATTAACCCAACGACGGCCCAGTGTATTTTGATGCAGATACTTTCACTATTGCACCCAAATACTCCAACATCTTCTCGAAAGAAAATTGCACGCAGCGCGTTATTTTTTTCAGAGTTGGCTGTCTGCGACTACTACTTTGCTACATCGAGGAAGTCGATTGTTGCCATCGCTGCATTTTTGAACGCATCTGAATCAGCAGCATGTGTTCCACATGAAAGTTCTGACTGTGAATATGACATTCCGTTTCACAATGATTGGCATGCGCAAATTGAGGAAGTATGCACATATATTAATTATGCCATTGATTGGCGAGAGGTATCATCTGCTCGTGATCGTCTCTGGAGTTTATACAGGGAGAGCAGTGAATCGGCATCACAACTTATCACGAGCTCTCCTATCTCTGCAATGAAGCCAACCTACAATCATCCATCACCAACGTCTTGTAACGACCATGGAATGAATGGCTTCTCATAGGTCCCTTTGAGCAATCCAATACTACTTCATTAAATAGTACCATACCAAATAAAAGATAGAGAAATATGCATGATTATCGAATATTGAGTAGCGATGTTGCTCTTGTTGCTGCTGACTAGGGGCTTGTTGGGTAAAATACACAATCCGCTGTGATACTCCTACTATTACACGTGGAAGCACGAAGAAATGCCACGTGTAAGATTCTTGATGTTGCATCTCGCGCGCTCACATGCCGGCCGTCCAGCGTCAGCTAGCCGTCCCTCACCATAGGTACCATGCACCATGGCATCGGCATCGACTTCGACCCCAACCCCTCGATACACCGACCTGGTCGATAAGAACGATCACTAAACGACGGTCGACATGAGATTGAATTCAATATTGTTTTCCCTTCCATTTACTCTGCAAAGTGTGGCCGGTTTTGTATCGTATGATGGTAGGCGGTTAGTGAAGAACCTATTCACTTGTTCTGCGTCGGAGACCGCGATCGGGGATACTGGCTTAGACACTTCGCTTGACGGTATTGCCGAATTCGAGGAATGGTTTGCATCGAATGCGTCATCAGGAGCTAAAGTCAATAATATTCGACATGCGCTCTTTCGTTCAACGGGTCGAGGCCTGCAATTTACTTCATCTAAATCTTCAGATTTGAATAAGGTGGCTGTGGTACCACGGAAGTTAGTGATGCATGTTCCGTATTCCCACGAAGAATCCAGCCCAAATCGATCTACTTGGGATTCATCCTTAAGCTGCAAGTTGTGGGAAGAATGTCAGAAAGGAAAAGGAAGTGACTATTATGGGTAAGGTCGTGTGCTATGAAGTTGTTGCAATCCGCTTTATTTACTTTCTAATTGCTTGACACGATGCGAAAAAGTTACT
Organism: Discostella pseudostelligera; assembly: GCA_036940085.1. Lineage (NCBI taxonomy): Eukaryota > Bacillariophyta > Thalassiosirophyceae > Thalassiosirales > Thalassiosiraceae > Discostella > Discostella pseudostelligera. The sequence continues at coordinate 26,703 of JALLBK010000059.1, forward strand.
GTGCACTGCTCACACGCGGAGCCAACCTTCACCCAACGACGACTGAGTATCCATCTACTGCTACAGATTCATTGCGGCATTGGACAGCTACTCAAAAATGGCATTTGGAAAAATCAGAAACCGGAACAAAGCTGTTGGAGGCAGAAAGTAAGCAGCAGGAGGAGTGGAGACACAAGTACAACTCATTGAGTACGACGTGGAGAGATAAGATGACGTATGAGAACTTTCAATGGGCAATGGAAGCCGTACATTCTCGGGCATTTCGGGGAGACTTTGGTGGTGAGGCATCATGTGCTACAATTCGCCTTTGTTTCATTCTGAATGCCGGTAAATAATTTTCATTTCACATCGCCATGCGACAACTCAGCTCTTGATGGTGGGGAAGGGGGTCCTCTTCGCAAGATCGCCTCACTCTTACTTCCAATTAGTGCTCTTGCATTTGGCGTTGTCTACGCAACGGACCCTTCTATGGATCAATATTTTGTCCCTCTTGCTCTCATTGCTGCGTCACCTGTGGTCTTAACAATCTTGGCTGATCAGAAGGGCTCGAAGGAGGCGGTGATGCTACCGCTAATTGACTCAGCAAATCATCTGCAAGAGGCGGACAGCGTTATTGAATACGATCCATCTGTTGATGGGTTTGTACTTTCATTGGGAAGAAAATGCTTGGTAAAAGAAGTCGACGGGGATGGCGAGAGGGCGCAGGCATGTATCAGCTACGGCATCAAAAGCGACTCCGAATTGTTGATCAACTATGGATTTCTCAGAGGGGTGATGAACGACCAGGGAAGTCAAGAAGAGAAACGACAGCGGCTAGCAGAGGAGTTTGTGAGGAGGAATCCCTGAATATAATGACATTTCAAATCTAGGACATTCAAAGGTGTCTAATTATGAATCTTTCCTCTTATTGTCATCGTCCGCTAATACAATACTCGGTACTTCTGTCAAGAAAACCTTAATCAGAAGGAATGCATGCGAAAGCTGCAGTACTATTGAGCTCAACCAAGTGGCAGGAAATACATTGAATGCTACTTCAATACCGAAAATTGCGATGAGACTTGAAGCAACATGAATAGTCGCTTGTAGGCTATTCGTCGTCGCCATAGGTCCCATAGTCATCCAGTGCATCATCGGCAGCGAAAGATAATACCAACAGTAGAATTGATAATGTAGTGTTCTGGCGAATGCTATCCCAACATAATTGGACACGAACATGGTGTAAATAATATATTCGGGGCTCAGTTGCAGATTGTCCCTGCTGCTCTTTCTCCGACACATCCATTCTCGCGTTTTAGCCGCGCCTCGTTGCTTGTTTGATGCACTGCACCATTTTATGACAAGCAATACCAATGTACCCAAGTGACATATTAGCAATAACGAAGCCCATATTTTGGAAACAAACAATTCTTCCGGTAGAAACTTCCAATTCACAGTCCATTTATAAAAGAAGACACGATCAAACTCGAACGCCTTCTTGATGTAGCTTACTGGATATGTGGAAATGAATGGCCATCCAATGATCAGCTGCACCAGAGCACAAGTTGATAGATGCTTAATTGTCCCGAGTATTGATTGGTTCTTTTGGAGCAGCAGTAGTAGGAGCCCCGGTGCAAAGAGCAAAATATTCATTTTTATCGACACTGCCAACGAAAAGACCACGCATCCCAGGGACCATGCATCACAGCATGCGAAGAGAAACATTGATAAATGAAGCATCATTATCGCAGGTGCGTCGTTGAATAATCGCAAGACGAATATGGAGTGCAACCGTTTCGAGAGGCAGGTGATCCCCATGGCTATACGCCAACTCCAAACTGCAATAGTTTTTCTGGACGGTTGCTGATTGATGTCATGGGTTTGTCGTATCCTTAGTAGCACCGATTGATATAAACTCAATACAATTACTGAGTTCAGTAAATAGAACACACAAAATACCCATTGGATTCGTCGTATTGATTCGGCAGATGTGCTTCCATCTAATACAAGCAAATCTGCGCTGTGATCCAGGGTACTACCGCTGCCACTGACTGCCAACGACTTTAACCATCCGTATAGATACAAAAACCCAGCTGGATAAACAAGTGGGCCAGTATCTCCCCTGATATTGACATAATCTCGTTCGCCCGCTTGATATGTCGTCACTTCTTGCATATACGCCACCCAATCAATTTCCGTGTAGGGTACACGCAGGACAATCAGAGTTGTCAGAATCGCTTCTGCGACGAGGAGAAGCGCCAGATATGGAATATCATAGGCATGATGTGCCAGTTTGTGGCAGATAGTTCGGAGGAAGTCCATGCCGATAATATAATATTAGGTAGGGGCGGGCGGCGGGCGGCGGGCGGCGGCGCCGACGAGTGACGGGCCAGCAGCGGCGGGAGGATGGCGGCAGCGACATAAAGAAGGCAGCATGGTTTTCCCGCCATTTTTTCCCTAAGTATCTTACGTCATTCGTTAAGTATCTTTTGTTCAGTTTCCCACCATTTCCGTAGCCGCATGCTCCTGGTTGCTTACACGTGGCAATTGAACACGTGGACAACAAAACGATGCACTCTCTCATAGAAAAGCAAATCTTCGTTGCTCCAGTCCATACTCGTTCACAGCGTAGTGTCAAGACAACACGAGCTAATACTTCTGATTAGATGTTATGGTACAAAATGATCAGCCGGAATTGAAATTGAAGACAATCTCATCGATTTTAAGTACTTATTTTGAGTTTCTTTTGAGACATTTCAGATTTGCCACTTCGTTTTCGGATGTCAGGATTAGTGCAATCTTTCCAAAGTCCAACCATGTAGTCTAACACCTTCGTAACACTCTCGTAAATTCGTGGATTGTTTTCAACTCTGCTGGCAATCCATGCAATGCACTCCGCAGTGCTCAGGTGATCAGGGGAGGGAGGTGTACGTATGAGGAATCGGCGCTGAACAAATGGTTGACTTTCGCTATGGCCGTCCTGCGTTTTGGATTTACTTTCGATCCTACCAACATTTGATTCGGTCCAGCTGGTATCATCGACATCAACTCTACTATTCCCACTCGACGAAGGACTAATCTGCACCCGAATCGCGTTCTCTGGCCATTCTCCTGCTGCATCGGTCGCGGCATCCATTTCTCTAGCATGCTTCCATGTGGCGTCGATAAAAACAAGTGTTATTTTTTTGCGTTCGCCGATGGGTGCAGCCGATTCGGTCTTTTGGCTCACGGTTTGTTCGTTGATTTTGTCTTCATTACCTTCGCTACAACCAATACGACATCGTTCTTCCGCAATGCGCAATCCCTCTTCAAAGTCCATAGCGAGCTTATGAGGAAAGACTAACACGACGACTTCATTCGGATCTCGCAATACTTTCATTGCATCTGCATCACAATGATCTCCGAACCGTCGTCCAACAACCGTCTTCATAACAAATTTGTTCTCATTGGTTGGTGCATCACTACTTTCTTTGGATTGCCTCCTCCCAAACAAGCAAAGTTCGACCAATGGTAGAGAACTGTTGGCCCTACGAAGTTCATGTGGATGTTGCAGTACCAGGATACGGCATTTTTGGAAGAGCGGGTACAAAATATTTGGTGGTAACGATGGGCATACACATGTTCGTTGAGGAAAGTTACACCGGTGACATATTTGGCGCGCTGCCTTTTGCTGGGCCGGTTGCGTTCGTGCCACTTTTTCATCAATATCGGTCGCTGGATGAGAGTTTGAGGCCGACGAGAGAGATGTGCTTCCAATACAAATACCGTCGCCGGTACCACTGCCTTTTGCTTCACGATCCTCTCCACCGCCGGTCTCAATGAAAGACATGGATGGCGAAGTCGAATGAGAGATGAAAGATTACCCTGTTGATGTTGACGTGATAGAGTTTGATGTTGCTGCCTTACTGTCGATGTCAATATACATGTCGGCATCGCAAAGAAGGCGGAATTACTACTACTGCCATGATACTTGTTGTTATTGGAGCAGTGAGCAGTGGCATTAATGGTCGCGGAGTGGCGGAGGAGGCAAATGCGACCATCCGAACAAGGACACGGCGCTTTCCCGCTAAAACAGCGGTACTAGATATGGCGGGAAATATCCGGGCGGACTTTCACCGTATCCCTCGTCGCTCGCCTCTTTGCTTGCAGACTTTGCAGCCGTGCCGTCAAAAGAGTGAAGACTCAAACAATTAATCAAGCATCTTATGCTTCGACTTCATGAATAATACATTTATATTTCTAGGTCTGATCGACAAAGTCAAAGCTTTCCAAGCGCCATCTTTGCACCTATGCATCCCATTCCAATACCCATCGCTGCAAATGCCATGGCCAGATACACTTCCAATTTCTGTGCAGTAGTCGCATTACTGCCCAAATTTTTAACTGCACTCCTGAACATAATTGCAGGGTAAACATAAATGAGTGCATTGCCAAGGGTTGCGCCACCGAATGACATGATAAAAGAGAGATCCGTGATCTTCAGGGCCACTGCTGTCACCGTTGCAAGAATGATGTAGGTTAGATTGTCGACTTTTGCATCAGTTTGCTCTTCTTTGGGAACTTTCATCATCTCAAGTAATCCGTCACGGCAACCAACAAAGGCCAGAGGGTACCTGCAGGTTATGAAATTGTTGGCGCAAATGAGCATTAATCAAAGTAGTCGAGTTCCGTATGCAAGCAGTGATTCACTCACGTAAAGACTAGAGCGAATGCCACCGCAACACGGCTGAATCCCATAAGAGTATCCTTGGTAGAGTAATTATTCAATATTAGACCATTGCATGCCCCTCCAAAAGTCGAGAAGCCCATGGCAGCAATGCCAATGAAAAACAGAATCGAAATTGAGAAGCTCGATGCGACCACGGTGTTCCAACGAGCAATGGTATTATTTTCCAACTCCAAGTAAAACTTTGGAGCATTGAAGTGAGCCATATATGCGGTACTCAACATACAAATTAGGATGAAAGCATTCGAGCTAAAGACGGCCGAGGCACCTTTGGTCCCAATGGCAGGTCGGAGCGATTTGGCAACATCCATGGCCAGACCACTGGTTGAACTTGAATACGACCCATCAAAATAGCGGATGGCCATTGCCAAGGCAGTATATAGCATGCCAGCAATACCAGCAAGACTGAAGGGTGCCAAGCTAGATAGATTCTTGAGACGGCAGAGTGGAAGTAGGACTGTAACCGTCAGCCCTACCAGAGCCGCCTCGCGGCTTACCGACACCCCAAGCGTCTTGAACAATGCACTAAAGGTGTCACCCAATACCATACTGTACGCAAGCACGGCAAAAAATGTCTTCACAACGCAGGATACACCAGGGATCCATGCCGTCGATTCCCCCACGGACTTTTCCCATGCACCACGATAACTCGATGCACCTGTCATTGCACACAATCGACCAAGGAGGGAGAAGTTGTATCCGGCGATGATACCGATGGTGGCGATTAGAATGGCAGCTGGAATGGCAGCAGATGGGGCATCACCAAAAGCAGCGATACCTGGTATGTTGATAAATTTGTAAAAGGGCGGAAAAGGTTGATGAATAAGTAAGTGTATGCATGGTATCGATAACGCTAAGGACAGAATATGCTGAAGTTAAGGATGCCATCATATATGGGTTTGGTGATATTGGTCGGTCAAGACCATGGTCATCAGCGCGTATAGTTGTTTGCATAGTACAATAGTGAGAAGGATCGCATTTCTGCGACATGGATCTCTGCACAGTCTGGGGTTCTTTCGGTAATCATTGGCAATTGCATCTATCGTGCATGGTACATCATGATATGACGTAGGTAGTCATCACAATCTCTACCGGAACTCACCTGCAGGTAAACTAAGAACGCCAACACCTACCACTGCCTTGACCATGTTAAACATCTCATTGCTCATGGTGGCAGTGCCCCCTCCCCCTCCGCGCACTTCCGTGACACGAGTATCCGATGCTGACGGTGCAACATCACCATCACAATCGTTCTCGACGACAGCAGGAGCGGCGCGTTGCTTCGTTTGATCGGTCCGTCGTTGAGAAATTGATGATGCCAATGAGGAAGAGGTGAATGCCCGACGACGAGCGTCCACGATGGGGACCGCTGTAATGGATACGGCGACGAGGAGGATGCTTGGGAGGAGTTTCATGGTCGGCGTCAGTGTTTTGTGTTGAGTTGGTGTTGGCGTCGTCGTCGCGAGAATCTTTTGGTGTCATAAACGACGGACAGGCCATCTTTCGAAGGACAGGCTCTTCTGTTTTCCACCGCACATCTCTTGGCATCATTCAGCGAGTACTGTTACGTCCATGTCGTAGGAAAAATTGCCAAATTGACCCCAGCCAACACCACCATGGTCGCGGCCGGCAACAACATCGGCACGCACCTATCGGCACAATCTGGCACAATAATAGGTAACCGACGCCAACCACAAACATGCACCATGCACCGTAAATCTGTATCAATGAACGACGACACTTCTGCTACTGAACCTGCACCTGCTGCTGCTGCCGCTGACGACAACGCCACCATGGAATCAAAATCAGATCCCGATACCGAAGTATTGATACCTCAGCTGAGTGAATTTGGGATAACCGAGCAGCATCTTGCAACTACCATCCGCGTCCTCGACGCAATCGCCTCGCTTGGCAAAGGGACAAAGAAGAAACAGAAGCAGAAGAAACGAAAATTTTCTAATGGAGAACAAGCCAATGGAAGTGCGGGTGATGAGCATACTATTCAAGAGGGCGGCGGCGATTACGATGATGACGTCGACGATGATGATGAAGCTGATGGCCTCGCGAAATATCGTCAACCCAACCTCCGCCAATTCCGCAAATCTCTCGCCGCCTGCCTATCCCTACATCAAAAAACAATGTTTGGGGGTAAATCTGAAGTAGAGCACTACCAACAGCGCATTGGAGAGCGGTCATTGAAGCGACAAAAGATTGCCGAGAATGCACAACAACGAAAATATGTGGCCGCGACAGAATTACGACGGGGGCGGGTGGATCGATTGGAGAAATTACGGGAGGAGAGCAAGGAGGAGGAGGAGGCGAAGTTGATGCGCTTTCTTGTACCAGATGGACATGTTGATACTACAACTAGTAGTAGCAATGATGTGAAAATGTTAGAGGATGGAAAGTGTGATGCAAATAATGCTGATGCTCTGGATAACGATCAAGACAATGATGACGTGGATAAGGCAGGAGAAAATGCAACTACGGTCCTACCCAAACTACGATCGTGCTACTCCTGCAAGGTGCGCTTCCGCAACATGCATCATTTTTACGATCAGCTCTGTCCAAACTGTGCTCCACTCAACTACGCCAAGCGTCATCAGACCGCCGACATGTCCAATAAGGTAGCTGTCGTGACAGGATCACGCGTGAAGATTGGTTATCAAGTCTGTCTCAAGCTCTTGCGCGCGGGAGCTACTGTCGTGGCCACGACACGTTTTCCAAACAATGCCGTCGCTGCATATCGGAATGAGAAGGACTTTCATGTTTGGAAGGAGAGGTTGCATGTCTACGGATTGGATTTGAGGGATGTTACTGGACTTGAGGCGTTCACGCATTATTTGAAGATGAAGTATGGCCATTGTGGGATTGATGTTTTGATTAATAACGCCTGTCAGACTGTTCGACGACCGGGGGGATACTACATGCCGTTAGTGCGAAGGGAAGGAGAAATCTGGATGAAGGGCAATGATGATCATCGCAATGTACTGAAAGAGTGTCTTGAATTCGAACGCATCCGGAGAAGGTTGGTTATAGAACACTCCACTGCGGACGTGGATGAAAAGAAAGATGGAATTAATTTTCTATCACCTGGTTCTTCGACGCAACAAAGTCATTTACTTGATTCTGAGTCACCGTCACAAGAGGGTGCAACCGAGGAAGGGTGCGACGACATTGTCGCAAGACAAAATCCAACGACAAAGCACACTGTCCCATTTGAATCCACGGGCATCTCTCACTCTGCAGCCATGTCTCAAATTGCACTGGTCTCAGAAGATGTGGGAATTAACGAAAAAGTCATGCCTCGGTACGTCTTTATTGATAGTTTTTGCATCCATTGTCATCATCTCGTCCCTCTCATCTGCTGTGTTCATTATCCTGCGTCCAACTTGGATAGAGGCCTCACTGACATCAACGGGCAGCAACTCGATTTGCGAACAACAAACTCGTGGTTGTTGAAAATGGATCAGGTATCAACGCCGGAAATCATGGAATGCATGTTTGTGAATGCAATAGCACCATTTGTTTTGAATTCGCGTCTCAAACCACTTATGGAAGCCCCGGCGGATGACCCGAATAGGCCCGATCGATACATTATCAATGTGTCAGCAATGGAGGGAAAATTCTATCGGTATAAAATGCCGAATCATCCTCATACAAACATGGCAAAAGCGGCATTGAATATGCTGACTCGAACCTCATCGGAGGATCTTGCCCAAATCAGCAGAATATTCATGAACAGTGTCGATACGGGATGGATTAACGATGAGAATCCTCTGGAGAGGGCGGCGAAAACCGCAGAGACCAATCTCTTCCAGACGCCCATAGATGAAATAGATGCAGCCGCTAGGATCCTTGATCCGGTGTTCGTCGGTATTAATTTGGATGCGATGCCAGCGGGAGAAAAATCACTTAAAGACTACGGCAAATTCTTCAAGGATTACAAAGAATCGGAGTGGTGACCAGATTAGTTTGGTAGGAGTAGAACTTAATGACCAATTTTTAATGTGCAGGTAACGCAATCCTTTTGCCAGCCGACGCTTTATCGGAGAATAATGAAAGAGACATTCTTTACATTTTAACTTAGTGGCTCAAATCCACAGAGTCCTCGAATGAAGGATAATTTCTCTGGACATGTCAACGCCATTTGCGATTTGTAGTTGACAGGCTTTCCTGACTTTATCGCCAACAGTTGCACGCGGAGAGTAGTCAACATATTTCCAACCTCTGCATTTACAATGTTCGGGGGCGTCCTCCTAAACCCATACCCGATCTTCGTGAAAGGAAGCGTTGCACGATGAACTCTAGTTTCTGAACCATCGGATACCGCTGCCTCCATATTTGTTGCAAGCTCAAGGAGATGGTCAATGTTGACATCACTCACTTGCATTGGTTCCAGCTGCGTTTTGGATAGATTTTCTACTTTCGCCTGAAGGCCAAGGAATTGATAAAACATTCCACAACCGTTCGGCTTGTCCCAGTCGACAATAAAGTCGTCGGTAATCTTGGACCTGAGTGATTCAAGAAGTTGCCAGAGCTGCGTCCTCGACTTTTCTCCTTCAAGTATCATGTGAGGTATGATAATACGCTCCAACACAGCCATTGAGTCAGCAGCTGAACACTGCATAAGATTTTCCAACATTCCAAAAATATCTCCCTCGGAAGCGCATCGGTAGGCCTGTGCCTCCGCCAACCAGTGAGGTGGAATGCCAATGTTTTGCAGAAACGATCGACGGCTCTCAGCAAGCGGGTCAGTCGAAGGCGAATAAAATCGTTTGATTATATCCTTGGAGCGTTTGATCCTTGCAGCTACTGAAGACTCGGATACGCCGGCACTACCGATAGAACACAGGCTGACATAAACTGCCCATTCCCATAAGCCGTCACCAATGAGCTGCGATGAGAGGGAATCAATTATCAAATCTTCCTGATGGCGAGTCAAGTTGAAATCAGAGAGCGCACTCATGGCCGCACACAGATGAAATGACGCTGAGAAGTCATTTCCAAAAGGAGTGTGGCTCAACGGATCAATAATTTCCGCAAGAGGAATATCGATATCTTCATAGTGATTCAGCACTTGGTAGAGTACGCACTGTTTTGTTGGATCTGATACACCATCGCAATACAACGGGGTGGCGGGAGGTGCGAGTCCAGCATTTACATCAGAGCCGTACTGATTCACAACCGATGATACAGATGATTGATTCTGGGAGTGAGAACATGACCATAGATAAATCCCAAAGCGGCGCCTCCAGTCAATGTCGTAAGAAACACTGTCAGTTTTGTACATCTGCCTCTCAATGTCAATGTGTCCACTAGCGAGTGAAAATATTCTCAAGATGCTAGTAGGAGTGAATTGCTGTGCGCCAGTGTCGTGCCACAATCCTAATTGATTCTCGCAAAATGGCTGAGCTAGTACACTTGGGTTGGAAAGAATGAGTGACAGGCGAGGACATCCAGCCATCAGCGCAAGAGACGATGCTCTCTCGGAATCGCCCCCAGAGAGCGCTGCAAAAATCGATCCGTAATGATCACCCGATGACTGAGCGACTGTTATAGCATGCATCATATCGCTCGCGACGAAATTCCTCAGCCAACTGGACACAGCCTCAAGACGACACGCATCATTTAGGGGTCCGTCGGGTGTTTTGTCTCCGAAGTAGAGGCTGACCAGCAACGAAAATGCATTCGACACAACCTTTTTGGTCGCATTATTGAACAAGCACATCGATGAAGACTGGTGGAAATCTTCCAGCGCATGGAAAAGAGCGTTGCTCCCAGAAGTGTTTCTGGGTAGAGTGTAAAAGGGTGCCTCATTTTGGCACTCTCCAATTGCCTCGACTCTGTGCTTTTTGTGAGATTCCAGAAGCGGGAGAGAGGAGGACGGAATAGCTATTGCAGGTCTTGATTGAACTAGCACTTGAGAGCCAGAGCTAGACTTCATTACCCGGATAAATGAACCATCGGGTCTCCAAGCTAGAAAATAACAGGAGCCATAAACTCAGAACGATGAACACAGGCATAATAGCTATTATTGACAATACGGTTTCTCACCAACTCGAAATGACTGTCTCATTCTGATCCCATAGTCAAAGTTTGAAGTTGATGTACTAAGCCCGTATTTTTCAGCCAACCTTTTGCTGATTCCCGTTGAAGATTTCGTCGCAGCTACCCTCAAAGGCTGCGCCGCAGGTAATGAAGGACCGTCTTCCCCTTCAACTGGAAAGAGCATTTTTCCCTGGTCGACGGCACTTTCCAACACAATATCTTCGTCCTCATATTCGGCAAGGACTTCTTCTGTCATCATCGCATATGCTTCCTCCCCTGCACGTACAATTTCGGTAACGTCATGAAACCCTTCATCTTCGGATTCACTTTGATCAAATGTTTCAACGTAGGTAATATTATCCGTGTTCGCAGATGTGCATTCATCTTCGTCGATCGGAGCATGCATCCTGGATGCACCGCCGAGATCCTTTGCTTTCTCAACCGGGCAAAGGCTCTCTTGCTCATCGTCAGATGTCTCCAAAGTAGGCGGTGCATTGATATCGATATCTGAATCATCATCGGAATCGTCTAAACCATAACGACTGAAGTGCCCAACACGGAATGTCCACACCCCATTGTCCGCATCATATGACAAGAGTTCGGCACCCATTTTCTTTGTAGACTTTTCAATCTTACGCAACATCTTGTCTTTCGCTTCTGCGGAGGACTCGGCACCATCTTTAGGGTATACATCATACATAGTGATGACAGCTGGGCGATTCAACTTTGAACCCCGCTGAGGCTTTTCGCCCTTCAACTCAGCTTCATCATACACAGACACATTCTTACTCTCAATCACAACGACACTATCTAAGTCAACACCACGTACATCTACCGCTCCATCCCATGCAACACTTCCGTACTGAGGTCTCTCAACTTTGAATCCGGTAACAGCTGCAAGATCAGCTTCCGACATGGATTCAAGCTCGGATATCGATGGGTACACAATGTAACCTGGTTTCGACAACTTTGGAACAAATTGGTTGCCTTGCTGCAACATGGAAGAAGGGGAAGGATTAATCGTAGAGTCCACAACCTGGCGATAGAAATCATGCGCAGGAGACAAGGGAGAATTTGCCGCCAGTGAAGTCTGATGGGAGGACGCCGAATTCGTTATCTTAGACGCTGATCCATTCGTTGGAGTTCGATTTTCGTGGGTTCCATTTTCCAATGCCGGTGCAGGACTTCCGTTCAGCAGGTCGCTCGGTAAGAGAAGTCGATTTTTTGGCTTTGGAGTCAATGCACTCGGCTTAATAAACAATGTCTTGGTCGTAGATCCGACAAATTTGTTAGGAGAAAGAATTGGAGATCCGGATTTCATGCCAAGCATTGTAGCAGGAGACTCTTTCGTGGGTGTGTATCCGCGAGGACGGATTTTAGCAGTTGACCTCGAAGTAGCCCTATAAGAATGCAGCGGTGAAGACGATGCAGAAAATCCTCCATAGGCAGAAAATCCTCCACCGTTCCATGAAGTCCCAGAATCAGCATAATACTGGGATGTTGGTACCACTTTGGAACCCGATGGAGGGTTGCCTCGCCAGGCCTCAAGAAGCTCTATTTGTTTTTTTTGATTTTCGACTGCTGCGAGTTGTTGAGCAAGCAGTGCGTCTGCTGACGGAGGGGGTGCAACTGGAACTGCCGATGCAGGAGGGACGGAACCAAACAAACCCCCAGTGGAGGGTGCTGGCGCCGGTGTTTGCCCGAATAGACCGCCAGTTGAGGGAGCTGGTGGTTGTCCAAAGAGCCCAAAAGAAGAAGGTGCGGGAGCAGCACCGAAAAGACCACCTGGTTTTGCCGGAGAGGGAGCACCAAATAAACCACCTGTAGCTGGGGTTGTAATGAGACATACGACATATATTAGACAATCGATGTAATAGTCTCTTCACGTTTGAGAGCACAACCTCACCTGGTGCGGGCTGGAACAGTGATGGGGCTGGAGCAGGCTGACCAAAGAGTCCACCGGTGGCAGGAGCGGGAGTCGAACCGAAGAGTCCACCTACAGCCGGAGCAGGCGCTGAGAAGTGAGATGAAGGGTAAACAAAGATGAGATACCATCACAATTCAACAATGAAGGTGAGAAAATTCAGAGCTTCTCACCAGGGGCGCCGAATAAACCTCCAGTTGCGGGAGCAGGTGATGCTCCAAATGCAGGAGCTAAGAGATATGACACAAGACAACGGTGAGTGCAAAATGAAATCGGTGACGTGTTGACATTGCAAGGAATATCACTAACCTGGTTGTGGTGCGACTCCAAAGGCGGGGGCTGCAAGTGACATGCAAATTGAATCATGAGATAGTTCATTACAAGCTCAAAAGTGAAACGCTATGTGAAAATCGTGAAAATCCTACCTGGAGTGCTACCAAAGAATCCACCCGTCGCCGGTGCAGGAGGAGCACCAAAGGCTGGGGCTGGCGCAGGTTGACCAAAGGCTGGAGCTAAGGAAAACCAGCAACGAGGCAGGGAACATGAGATAACGAATAAAAGATTACACGAGAAGATAAGGGGAGAAATGGAATTACCTGGAGCAGACCCAAACAAACCACCAGTCGGCGCGGGGGCTACATGTGTAAACAATTTCACGATCGATGGAGGAAATCGAAACCATAAGAATGAAACCAATACAACGACAGATAAGATGGAAATCAAGAGATGTCCTTACCGGATACACTTCCAAACAAACCACCTGTTGCCGGAGCTGGAGCTGCTCCGAATGCAGGAGCCGGTGCAGGTTGTCCAAATGCTGGAGCTGTGCCCGATAACGTGAGATTTAGGATGAGAAAGAGATGACGAAACGGATGTGAAAGAATCAGTAATGGACATACCGGGAGTCGGGGCTCCAAAAAATAGGCCACCAGAAGGTGCAGGAGCTGTATCATAAGCGCAGACAGAAAACGATTTAGATGGAGAAATAAAAATGTGGAAGTAACAGCAGCGATTTCTTACCAGGACTACTGCCGAACAAACCACCTGTGGTCGCAGGGGCTGCTCCAAACGCGGGAGCAGCTGCTGGCTGTCCAAACGCAGGAGCTGTAGTAATTTACCGAATAAAAACGAAAACATCAGCGAACTGGAGGGCAATAACAAAATTCTTGTGCAACGAATTGGAATTACCTGGAGCCACGCCAAATCCGCCAAAGCCTGTTGATGTCGCCGGAGCCGCTTGTCCCTTCGTTCCCTTATTTCCGGCCATGTAATCTTCCAAACGAAGCTCCTCAAACGACTTTTGTTCATATTGAGGCATTGCCGTGATAGCCTGTAAGATTATCGCGGTATTCCCATCTTGTTTACTAGTTGTTGTTTGATATGGCACTGTCGCAGTCCCAGTTTGTGTCTGCTGTAATTGTTGAGGTTGACCAAAGCCACCAGCTGCGGGAGCAGCTCCAAACGCACCAGTAGGAGCTGGAACGGCGAATGAGGAGCAGTTTGTGAGAGGAATACAAATGATAGATAATAGAGGCTTATGACATCGTCTACTACTACTTACCACCAAATACGGGAGCTTCAATTCGGAAAATCAAGTTACATGAAACGAAAATCGTGAGTCTTCATCCCTACAAATTAGATGGCATGTTCTTTATTACTAAAATAATCTCACCTGGGGCACCAAAAGCAGTCGGAGCGGGTGCTGGAGCCCCGAAGAGGGAAGGAGCAGGAGCAGGGCTGCCAAAGGGTAGTGGGCTGGGTGCTGAAGGATACGAGAGTGAAATGATATTATTCATGAGCACCCATGGAAATTTTACCTCGACGACGAACTATATATTCTACTCACCAGCTCCAAACAAGCCTCTGGATGCAGGGGCGGGTGCGCTACCAAATAGACCCACCGATGGAGCTGAATATCACGACAAATGAACCCATCATCAGAAATCACATCTACCACAAAAACAGATGAAACAAACCATCTCAACACAATCACAATTCTCACCAGGAGCACTTCCAAATAAACCACCTCCGGCAGGTTTTGCTCCAAATGCAGGTGCAGCTGCGGCACTCCCAAAAAGTGAAGGAGCTGGTGCTGGAGAAATTGTGATTGTGATGGCACAACATGTTGTCAGCATCAGCAATAATATTAGAAGACTATCCACCACTCGATTGAACAATCAATTAAATACACAACGACACACACTCACCAGCACTACCAAATAATCCCCCCGTAGCAGGGGCAGGAGCACCAAACACACTACTGGTAGGAGCCGCGGCACCAAATCCCCCCGCTGCCGCGTGTGGTGACCCAAACGCTGGAGTTGCAGTGGCTGGCTGACCAAACGCCCCAGTAGTCGCAGTTGCTGCTCCAAACAGTGATGGTGCCGCTGCCGCCGCAGGTTGACCAAAAGCACTGGTTGTTCCAAATCCCCCCACCGCGGCGGGGGCAGCACCAAATCCTCCTGGTGCAGCGGCGGCCGGGGGTTGTCCAAATCCGCCAAATGCCGCGGGAGCGGGAGCACCGAATGGTGCGGCGGGGGCGGGGGCTCCAAAGGGGGAGGTGGAGGGTGCCTGCCCGAACATGTTTATTTAGCCTACTTTCTCTCTCTCTTGTTGAATTCAAATAAATTGGCAGGCACAGAGATCACACCCGATCGGCCGCCATGGTGCCGCCGCATTTGCTTGTATTTTTTGTGGCCCTCGGTGTGTGTGGCTGGGGAAGAGGATGGAGGGGTTGCGGGGCAAAACGGGGGGAAAGCGCGGGAAAGGGGGGAAAGCAGCGGATCTTTTGGATCCAGACGGCCTCCCCGACAATGGTAGCCCCCGAAAAGCAACCAAGCCCCCCCCGCGCGCGCACCAACACCAACAGCAACAAACAAAAACAAAAAAAATAGAAAATACAGCCCAACAAAGATTGCCGCCGCCGACGACCCCTACTACAGACTACTACCTACTAGTGCCGCAAAACCGCCGCCAACGCCCGCCTCAATGCTCACCAAGTTCGAGAGCAAATCCGCCCGGGTGAAGGGCCTTGCCTTCCACCCGGTTCGGCCATGGATATGCGCTACATTGCACAATGGTGTCATTCAATTGTAAGTATGGTCATTCATTTTTGTGTAGGTACGGCGGGGGGTGCATTGCCAATTGCCATTGCGTCTGCCGATAGTTGCTACCTGTCTGGCGGTGACGCAGTTACTTGCCAGTCTGTCCTTGATATTTCCATTCTCTCGAGTGTCGTCGAAGGGCACTGTATTATTAGGTGCATATCATTTTTCTTCTCTCTGGCGGTGGATTGCCGATCTATGCTTGTGTCGTCGAAGGGCACTGTATTTGATGCTGATAATTATTTTCTCCTTGCCGACACCCTACACTCTACCCCCGCCCTCCCATTTCTCACTGCTGCTGTTGCAACCCTCATCATCATAATATCAGGTGGGATTATCGAGTTGGTACCGTCATTGATCGCTTCGAGGAACACGATGGTCCCGTCCGCGGTGTCGACTTTCACCTCCACGAACCCCTCATCGTCACTGGTGGAGATGACTACAAAATTAAGGTAAGTTCAATCTTAGGTAGTAGCAACTCATCGCCCTCACCCTCACGGGCCCACAAGATGCACTCTAAAATTTCTGTTATCTCTCTGCTTACAAAATTAAGGTTTGGGACTATAAACTCCGTCGGTGTCTCTTTACATTGCTCGGGCATTTGGATTACATCCGTACTGTGGAATTCCATCCCAATGCTACTCAATTTCCATGGATTTTATCTGCCAGTGATGATCAGACATTGCGGATTTGGCACTTGCACAAGAGGAGTTGTTTGAGTGTCTTGACGGGACATAATCATTATGTCATGTGTGCAGCCTTCCATCCTTCCGAGGATCTTATTGTTAGCGCGAGTCTAGATCAAACTGTAAGAGTGTGGGATATGTCAGGACTTCGGAAGAAGCAATTGGGTGGAGGTGGGTTTGATGCTGGTTTCCCCAGTATGATGGATACTCATAATGGAAATCGCGGGTCGACGGCTTCGTCCACGGCCATGAATGTGCAGGCTGAGTTGTTTGGTACCAACGATGTTGTTGTAAAGTATGTGTTGGAAGGACACGAGCGTGGAGTGAACTGGGCGGCATTTCATCCCACCTTGCCCTTGCTGGCTAGTGCCGCCGATGATCGTCAAGTGAAGCTTTGGAGGATGAGCGAGACCAAGGCCTGGGAGGTCGACACCCTCCGTGGCCATGCCAACAATGTCTCCTGCTGTCTATTCCACCCAAAGCAAGAACTCATCATCTCCAACTCGGAAGACAGAAGCATTCGCGTCTGGGATGTATCGAAACGTGTGGGTGTGCAGACATTCCGTAGGGAGGGGGATCGATTCTGGATTATGGCCGCGCACCGATCACAAAATCTCTTGGCGGCTGGTCATGATTCTGGTATGATTGTGTTCAAACTTGAAAGGGAACGTCCCGCATCGGCGAATGGTCCGGGGGATAAGTTGTACTACGTTCGTGGACGCGAGTTGTTCTGTCATGACTATGCACGTGCGACGGGTGGAAGCTCGGGGGTGGATGTACCCATTGCCTCTCTTCGTAGGGTGGGACAGCAGGCTCAGACGGATGGAATTGGTTCTGGTCCTCGCTTCCTTACTTACAATATGCACAACCCCACTGAGGGGAATATCCTCGTCTGCTCTGAGGTTGATGGTGGATGCTACGAGCTCATCACGTTCTCTCTCACCAATAGCGGGGGTTCTGTTGCGGATGGCAAGCGAGGTGCATGCGTTGGGCCTGGAGTCTTCCTTGGGCGCAATCGTTTTGCTGTACTGGATCGCCAGAAACGTGAAATCATTGTTAAGAACCTCAACAACGAAACCACCAAGCGTGTTGCCACCCCCTTGCCCAACATCGATTGTCTCTATGACGGTGGTGCTTCCGGACGTATTATTTTACGCGCTGACGATCGCGCTGTTCTTTTTGAGGTTCAGAGTCGTCGCGTCATTGGGGAACTCACAGCGCCCAAGATTAAGAACGTTGTCTGGTCGCCCGATGGATCCAAGGTTGCCCTCCTTTGCAAATATGGAGTAGTCATTGCCAACCGTCAGCTAGAGCAGCTGTGCTCCATCAGCGATACTGTCCGCGTCAAGTCTGGTGCTTGGGATGTAAGCCCCACCGGTGGCACCAGCTCCAACCTATTTGTTTATACCACACTTCACCACGTCAAGTATTGTCTTCCCACGGGCGATATTGGGACTATCCGCACATTGGACAATCCCATCTATGCAACGCGAGTTGTTAAAGACCAGCTGTTCTGTCTTGATAGGGAGGCCAGGTCTAGGGTCATCAGTATTGATACAACCGAAGCTCGTTTCAAGTTGGCACTTGCGAACAAAAAGGTTAGTGCATTAGAATATACTGTTACTTGGCTTTTCGAATTGCTTCTTTTCTAACTCATCTTCCTTATTATACCTCACCCCTCTCAATAGTACGGACAAGTCATGCACATGGTTAAGCACTCTCGGCTCTGCGGACGTGCGATTGTCGCATACCTCCAAACAAAAGGCTTTCCCGAAGTGGCGCTCCACTTTGTTCGCGATCCTCAAACTCGTTTCCGCCTTGCTCTTGCTTGTGGTAACATTGAGGCTGCCATGGAAAGTGCGTTCTCTCTTGAGCAGCAGGAGGGCTCTGGGAACAAGGCTCGTGATGTCTGGGGGGAACTTGGTAGTGAAGCTCTTCGCCAGGGTAACCACCAGGTAAGTTCGTTGGGTTTAGTTGTTCTTCTCAATCGTCACTCGTTAACTCATTTAACATCACCGCCTTGATTATGTATACTCGCAGGTTGTTGAGATGAGTTACCAACGCAAAAAGGATTTCGATCGGTTATCCTTCTTGTACATGCTCACTGGAGACTCAGAGAAGTTGCGTAAGATGCTCAAAATTTCGAACATGCGCAATGATATCATGGGTCGCTATCACAACGCTCTCCTTCTCGGCGATGCTGCCGAGCGTGTTGCTGTTTTGGAATCTAGTGGGAACTTGCCCCTTGCTTACATCAGTGCCAAGCTCCACGGCTTAGAGGAAGTTGCGGACCGGATTAAGGTTGCCATTGAAACTCAGGACGGTTCAGTGGAAGGATTGAGTAAGTTTGTCTGTTTGCACGAGGCTCTATTGCATTGCACATTGTTGCTGACATTATTCTTTCACCAGTGGACAAGATCCCGGTTGGTACAAAGAAGGCTGGTCGTCTCCTTCAACCGCCAACGCCTATTGTCAGGGCTGGAAATTGGCCAACTCTTGAGATCAAGAAGACAACTCTCGAGGACTTGTCAGCTGCAGATGCCGGTGACGAGTATGAAGAAGAAGAAGCTGCTCCGGTTCGCTCTGAAATGATGGCTGAAACAGCTTGGGATGACGACTTCGGGGCAGAAGGGGGCGATGCGGGCTTGGGGGGTGCGGACGATGACTACGATGTGGGAGACGACACGGGATGGGGTGACGACGAAGGCCTGGACGACTTGGGTGACTTTGGAGAAGATACCAAGGCAGCTCCAGTGGACGAAATGGCGGGTCTCAATGACATTTCAGATGATACAGGATTTCAAATGCCAGCATCAGGTCGCCCTGCCGCTGGTTGTTGGGTGGCCAACAGCTCACATGCTGCTGATCACATGGCGGCTGGTGCAGCATCTTCAGCTATGCAACTGCTTCACAGGCAAATTGCTGCAAGCGACTTCTCGGCGCTGAAAGAACCTATGATTAGCTGCTACTTAGGCTCCACTGTCAGCTTACCAGGTTAGTTCTTCACGACGTCATGTTCCTTGACTGTTTCATACTACTCCTCTCACTATTCACCTGTTTTTCATCTCAGGAATCCCCGGCAGTGGAAGTATGAGTTTGCCTCTCATGAGGAATGACGCATCGGGGCATCCAGGAAATGAAAGCTTACCCCGTATCTCATCCAACATGAGAAGCCTTGTTGCCGGAGTTCGTCAGGGCTACAAACATTTCCAAACTGGAAAGTTCAACGATGCCATGAAGTCGTTCTCCGATGTTATGGCCCAGATTCCTCTCACTGTTACTGACAACCGTAATGAAGTCAATGAAATAAAAGAGGTGCTGGAGATTTGCCGCGAGTACATTACTGCGATCCGTATCAAGGGAGCTATGACTGCGGCAGGCGACGATCCTGTACGAGCAACTGAACTCTCAGCCTACTTCACTCATTGTAATTTGCAGCCCGTCCATCTATTGCTTGCTCTTCGATCTGCTATGGGAACTGCTTTCAAGCACAAGAATTATATTGTTGCAGCAAGTATGGCCAGGCGACTTTTGGAGCTTCCTGACATGAAGAGCGAAAGGAATGCTGACCTACGCATGAAGGTATGTTCGTAATGTATTTACCCCAATTATTTTTGTCCGATGTGTTCAATTCTCAATCCCCCCTTTCTCTCTACCAACCAACAGGCCACCAAAGTGCTTCAAAAGAGCGAACAGATGGCTCGAAACGAGCACACTCTCAACTACAATGAGAATGCAGCTTTTACCATCGATTGCAAAGACTTTGTTCCCATTTACACCGGAGAGGATTGTGTCAAATCATCGTACAGCGGATCCGCGTACAAGGGATCTGAAATGAAGGGGAAAGTTTGCTTAACTGACGGCTTCTCCACTGTTGGAGTTGAAACTATTGGGCTTGTGACAGGAAAGTAATCTGACCATCTTCTGCAGCGTAACAAATCGACATAGGACATACTACTTACTGCAACAATTTTATTATGCTATTTTCTACAGCTCCTCTCCCTTCACATCACAACACATCATCCACGCTTCTATGCCGTGAGTAAAAGTAGGCAAATAATGCAATAACCAACGTCGCCGCGATAAACAGTAGACGAGGATTGTCAATACAATTTCGTAACAACACTGTTACCCATGAAGCGGAATGTTTCATTCGTATCCGTTCCAATTCTGCCGTGTCTTGCGCACCAAGAAATGCTGTCGATGTTGAGACGATAATTTCATCATCTTGACAATCATTATTTCTGTTGTGCGGGGTAGTGTGTCGTGGCCCAATCATTGGTTTCCTTCCATTGATCGATTTGTTGTTGCCTACTACCCCATCGGGCTCAGAAATTTTCGACATTATTTGTTTCGAAAATGATTCCAGTTGAGGAGATGCTATATTCCGTATCCAAGATAAGCCCGCTCGCAGTGCTCGATTGGTATCATCTCCTGCAGTAGTACTACCGTTCATGATATCTATTCTATCGGGGTTGGTTGTTTGTGTACCAGTATCGGATCGCGAATGCAGAGATTGAATGAGCACTTCTCGTTCACTTTCTAGTTGAGACGTCATCTTCATGAATCGATGCACATCCTTTTCTACTACATGATTGGATGTTCGTCCACTCTCAAGCTCATCAAGAATCGCATCACTAATACTATTTGGTCTAGTCATTTCGATATCATCACTTAGGGGTTTCTTTGGTTGTTCATCATCACTACTATCCGTATCAGATTCATACTCTAGCTCCTGTAGAAAATGAGAGTTGGGGGCTTTATTGGCACTGCTATTTTGGACTTTTGGAGCTGAATGTGATGGAACAGGGCCGCGAGGAATTGCACTTGAGCTCGACGCTGAGATTGTGTCCTCCTTTTTTGGGAATTGTTTGGAAGAATTCGCCTCATTTGTTGTTTCGTCATACAAAGCCGCGACAGATTTCATTAGCTGCATATTATTTGGTGTCGCCGACTTTTTCTTCTTCGTGTGTGCTATCTGAGTTGCAGATGACGTCTTGGACATGCCACTATCGGTTAAAGTATATGTAGTTTCTGCCCGCGATGGACGGGTCGGTGATCGATGCTGCTTTCGAGCCGCTAATGATAAAGCAACCACAAATCTCCCCGATAGATCCTCCACGACCGAGGGCAGATCTGAAGAATTGTCAGAGACGGACGATGACGATGAAGCCGACGACGAAATCGTTTTTGTCGAGCTCAGCCGCAGCCCTTCGGAATGGACATAGTCATCATTTTGTGCCATATCATCGAGCGACGAGAGTTGCCTTGCGGCACCAGCCGCCGCTTTGGCTGATTGGGCTATGCGAGATTGGAGGATATCAAATGTGCTCATACTGTTATTTGCTCATGGTGGCAGTGGATATCTCACCCTATCTCCATCTCACCCCTATCTAGATACGATACCTGGAACCACCGCTTCTGCATTCATCTGGCGGAGCGACGTCGAAGACCATGACCATGACCACACCCCTCTAGAACATGCTTTTTGACGGACAGACTCTTATAAATAATAAGAGATTGACCTGACGCGCCTGTCCGTCGGATGCTCTCCGTTCTACTGGTGACTCAGCCCATCGCCCGTCGCTTATCGTACCCGTCGCCGCCGCCAAATTATTCACCCAACAAAAGCAGCAAGCACCATGGGAGGCGGACACCACCATCACGTTACCCCCGGCTCCGAGCCCAAAAAAGATCAAGATCTTCAATCCATCAAGGATGCACGTATCCCCTTGGCATGGCGTGACACTTGCTCCCACATCCTGGTCGATTTGAACAAATGCCGTCGTGACACATGGTGGAATCCCAATAAGTGCAGCCATGAACGTCACATTTATGAAGAGTGTGAATATAATTCGTATTTACAGAGGGTAGAGGCAAAAGTGCAGGAGGATAAAATTATGAAGAGTAATTGAATTGAATTCATTGAGGGGGGGGGGTTATTTTAGTACGAGGTCGGAAGTGGGAGTGTCGAGATAATGATGTGGCGCAGTGTCGATGGGGGGGGGGAGGATGCGATATTGACCGGTGGGGGTTTCGACTTTCTTTCGATTTTCAGGGAGGAGAGATGACGCAAATATAGAGTCTATCAATTTGAATGATAGACAGATGTAACAAATAAGCTTTGGCAGTCAACGAGTACTTCGCAGCAAAGAATTCCTCTCAATACGTCGATCGGTTGCATGTTGATTTGTTGGCATACCATGAGATGATAATATTTGACAGTACTTTGGGGTAGTAAGTATGTGTTGCCATTATTTTAGTTAGGTGTTTCGGTCACTGGGGGGGATGAAAAGGTTTGGGATGGCGGATGGCGGCTAATAATTAGATCATTCGGACAGTATTTGCCGCAGACGATCATGACCAAAGAGTTTGAGACTCCCTCTGCACCTTCTGCTCGATGGCCAACCTCATGAATGCCACCATGGCCGCACTCGATTGCTTTGCACCCTCCGCACTTGCCAATAATCCCTTGATAGATAACGGCGCACCAAAGGTCATACTTGTAATGATCCCTCCAGCATCATCATCCTCATCGTCCTCTCTGGGTATTGATGAATTTTGAGAAGAAGCCGCCATATCCGTCACGAGCACTACAGTGGCATGTCCTACTCCCGACTCTTCCTCCGCAGTAGGATCCAACCATACCGTCGGCTTACTATCCTTTCGACCATGCAAATCACTTTCGTCTTCTTCTTCGACTACTTCCCTATACCTAGCATCAATAACAACACACGTCGACGCAATCGGCAACCCTCTCATGGCCACACCAGCATCCATCAATGCCAATACTGCACAATTCACAGCACTCCCCAACACACTCCCATCGGCCTGAACAATCTGCAATACCACCTGTATAACACATCGGGGATATCGTTCAAGGAGAATGCAAGAGGATAATGCATCACGGAGGAAATATTCTAATTCACGTTCTGTGGCACCAAGTCCTGGTGGAAGTGGTAGTGGTAATGATCTCATTGACTTGGATGATGATGTTGGTGTTGCATTATTAGTAGATGGGGTGGGAGCATCGATGGCTCCCATGGCGTCATTCTCATCAGCACCAGCATTGCCATCGCCGCCGCCACTAGCAGCACCAGCACTGCCACTACTACTCGATATCAATCCACGTGAAAATGCCACACTGACGACACCACCCTCATATCGTTCCCAACGTGTACTCCTCGGTGCTACCGGTCCATGGACTGCACATAGTACGTGGGTGTTACCCACGTGGAGGGAGGCAGAGCCATCAGGCCGGGAAAGTGGAGATATCTCAGCAGTGAGAGGACGGAGAGTGGTGGGACTTCGCTGTGTGTTGGGACGAGGATAGCATGTCATGGTCATGGTGAAGATGTGGGTAGAGGAAGGCGCTTGCTACTATCTTATCGGCGCAGTAGAGATACCATCGGCACGGTTCATGGTTGGAGTGTTTGGATGTGGATTGTGGATTGTGGCATTCAATTCCGGTCAGTGCACTGCTAAGTAGTAAAGATAATCAATTCAATTCAAAAGATACACTTATCGATTCAAGGCAACAAAAGACTCATTAGAGTGAGATTAGACTACATTATCGATGAGCTCTGCTGTGTGTGAGGCAGGGCTGCATGTGTGCGTACTTCTTTCTCGTTCTCGGAAGTTTGCCTAATGGAGCTGGGAATTTACTCCCTCTCTTCTGTCATAAGTCAAACGGTCCCCGCGATTTGCAAGGGGAGTCCCGGACGTTTCAAATCGTTATCGCTCCCAGAGGAATCCATGGAGTAATTTAAACTTCCGTGAAAATTCCATCAACTTAGTGAACGCGTCGGCGATGTTGGTCTCAGTGTCCTCCTTACCAATGCGGAGGATCCCAGCAGCTACCGCCTCGCGGATGATATGATAATTGACCGCATTATGCTTTTTCTGTAGTACGGACTCTGGGATACTCGTGTTCTTGACGACAGCATTGTTATCGCAAAACACATTACAGGGCCCATTGATGGGCACGCCAAAACATTTAAGTTTGATCCTCATAGCCGAAATCAGATCGCGTGCAATGCGCATGGCGACCAGTTCGGATCCGTAGCTACTCGACTCACATGTGTTCTGTCGTTTACTAAATACTTGCACCGGCGCCTGTTGCAAGAATATAATAATCCCTGTGTGTGATCGACGGGTTACTTTGTTACCTGCGTGATCGGCGTCGACAAAACAAGACATGGTGACTGGATTGCCGAGCGGTACGGGCATATTAGGTGGATCTTCTTCCACCACGTCGCCATAGAAGTCGCGCCAGTCCCCGGAAGTGAATACCGTCTCATCGATATCCGCAGGGATTGGGTTAAATACCAAGCGCCGTAATGGGAAACGGACCAAATAGTTCGCAATGAGGTACAACGCTTCCAAATGTCCTACACGCGGACTAGCCTGGTATTGGGATAATATCGAGACTTCAGTGAGAATGTCAAATCTCCCGAGTTCAACCGCCCAGCGGTATATCCCGATTATTTGTCGATATCTGGATGCATGGTCCTCGTCGCACATTGGTGTTTGATCTAACTCAGGCCTATAACTTGGTGGCAGTGGCCCAGTCTGTCGACCGCCGGTACCAGACTTGAGCTCACGTCCGTCCTCCAATAGGAGGTTGCGAATTGTCTCAATCGCAGCCTTCACATATTTCTTACTATCCATGCTCCAGCATTCCGTGCCACCGCTAAGTTGCACTTTGGATATGCCTGCACCGAGGTACGTGGTTGGTGGCCCGTATTCATCGTTCTTAATTTCAAACTCAGCGCCAATATCCTTCATCACCTCACCAGGTGCAGCGCTGATGACTAATACATCATCGACGTATACCAAGAGGTATTCATAGTAGAGTCGCCCACCATCTCGGTAGTTCTTTCGGATGTACACATCGGGATCGGCTCGTGTGGGTGAGAACTTGAGGCCATTTACAATGAATGCGGAGAACATCGCCCTCCATGCCGCGCCCGAGGATTTCAAACCGTACAACGCTCTGACCAATTTGCACACCATTCCTTGTACGTCTGGGCCACATTCTGGCCCGGCGACAAACCATATCTTCTCTCGACAAGGTGCATTCAGGTAAGCGTTGCCGATGTCACATGCCATTATGTCTAATTCGTTCAGCGCGGCGATTAGGAATGCGATCTTCACACTTTCCCGTGACACGACGCTCGAGTACGTGAGACTATTGGGCGCTTCGGTGGTATGCCCGCCTGCCACAAATCGCGCCTTCCTGGTGAAGTCCATCTTCACGTCGAATACGATGTGGCATTTGATCTCTTGGAATCCACGCAATTCGTCGACTTTGTTGGCTCGCACCTGCTCTGGTGTGCAGCCGTCCATAGGGTTGAAGGATACCTTGGCCTTCCCCATCTCTTTCGAGATAGCATCGGCCCAATACGTATTTCCATTCTCCTTGTCAAAGCGAAGTGCTTCAGCTACCGTCTTCGGGAGTCTTATCCCGAACTTGTGCGTGGTCCGCCAATATTTCTTCTTGATTTTGTTGACCATTCGATTTCGCTTCCGTATTACTAGTGGGACCCACCATAGAAATGCAGGTTCCTGGTCGATGCCACTCGCTATGGCATATTCGGCCAGCTCGATCGGGTTGCTCTCCTTCACATCCCGAAGTGGTAGCCAGTCGGAAGTACCGTCGGAGAATTCAACTTCTAGTTTCCATCCGGCGGTGGTTTTCTTGGCACGCCTCTGGCCGCCTACCATGTAGTAGCCATCTTCCTTTTTCACTGCATGCCCATCTGATTTGTGTCCGATAATGCCACGGATGACATTGAATTGTCGTCCTTCGGCGTCACATTGAGTCCACAAGTTCTCTGCGATGGTGTTGGCAAAGTAGGAATCGTATGTTCCATCCTCCAGTTCGACCTCGTACTCTCTTGTGTCGAGCAACGGGTTCGTATGCGCTTTGCCGATCGGATTGCCTAGGTGGTCAGTCTTCCGTTTGATGACTGTGGCTCTCGTTGCGATATTATTCGGAGACTTAAGTGGGTCGAGCAGGAAAGTAGCCCCAATGAGATTATCGTATGAGTCGACATCGTCGGCCTCAGGCCTCTGCTCGATGTCCCCGTTCTCGTCGACTCTGTCCCCGTTCTCGGCATCCTGCGTGATCGGTATTTCATATACATCGTTGGGGTAGTTGAAGTCAAGATCATTCCCTGGCAGGACGAACTCGGTGTCATCCAGTCTCGCGTGCAGTTTGTCGTTAAAGTCGTCGATACGGGACTTAATCTGGGGATTCTGATAATCTTCTGATGTAACATGTTGGACGGTTGTGTTGACGACAGGCTTCCCGGAGACAGGCATAAGCCAATAGCACATATCCGATCCAACTCGGTGGGCGACGCCCATCCATCTGGCTAATTCCCGGTCATGTTCCGATAAGGACGGGTGAGCCGTGCGCCAGTACCACACAAGGTCGTAGAAATCAAAGTCGCAAAATTCGGAGATGTCGGGTGTACGTCCAGTAAGCATTTCGTATCCCGATCTCTCATTACGTCCCCGCGGGATAAATTGCATTAACTGGGCTTGGTGTTCGACACCGAAGCACCACAGCCGGCGAGGTGCATTCTTCGAAGACATTTTGTGACGCCAACGGCGTTTCAAATCTCGGATAGCCACGTCAACCTGCTGGAGCTGGTTATGCCGATAAGGCTCGCTCCATGTCATATTGATTCCGTGTTTCCGTACCATCTGCGTAAAGTTAGTGTTTCGTCCGGTGAAGGTGGATGCCATATCGGACTTAAGGTTGACCGGCACCCCAACGTCGGTGCAAAACCGCCGCAGTGATTCCGTCGCGTCGGCGTCGTTCTTCGAGGCAGTGGGGTATACAGCCACATAGTTCCCGTTGGAGATGACAAATGCACCGGTGTGCTGACGGATTGATTTGTATTTGGACTCGATGTGGTCGATCGTCCATTTTCCAGCCAAGTAATTATGGTGCAGGTTGAGGTGATCAATTCGATATCGCCTATTCAGAGGTCGTACAGTACGGCATGCCGCACGCCCTCTTGGGTTGTGGTGCGCAAGATATCTTTGGCCATTCCAAGGCCAACATTGAAGATTCGTGCGATATGTTCCGGCGAGAAGACCGAGTGACGCGTTTTGCTGTGAAGCTCAGCAATCACGGCGCTGGTAGGTGCAGTGGAGTGGATGCTATTAATGATACGTTCAATATTCACCTGCTCGGTGTCGCCACATAAGGAGTGGGAGATGAAGTCCGTCTCATACATGTGATGGTGACGATTGAAGTCATGAGACACGTCGGACTCAACTCGTTGTATGAAACGGTCGATCTCATTAGTTGGATGAGTCGGCCGACCTCCTGGCATGACTAATTGTTTCGGATCCCACGGTTGCTCACATGTAAGGACAACGTGGGGGTACAACTCCAATTCCTCGTCGGTAGGATATCTCGTGTTAAAATAGACTGTTGACCCCTCAGATGTAAATGGTAGCCGCTCGCGGTCGTCAAGAATGATTCCCATGGCCCGATCTGGGTCAGTTTCGTAGGGGTTGTCGTAGACCGGAAGGCCAAAGTGCCGAATCTGGTTTGGGTTGATCAGGCTATGGTCGAGGCTATCGCCGAAGTAGAGTGCTTCATTGATAATAAGAATATAGGTAGTGCCTGCAAAAGGGTCACTCCAAGCGGTAGCAACGGTCGCGATGGGGACGTCGGTGATTGGTTCAAGCTTGTTGTGGAAGCCATTGACTTCACATTGCTGACCGGTGAAATGGATCGGTCGGCAATTGATGCCAGCACACGAAGTATCCGCGCGACTGTCCAACTCGCATTTGGCCTCGATGCCAAAATCGGCGGAAGGGCGGATGTACTCGACCTTGGTGCGTTTTACCGCCCGTCCAAATACTCGAGGTCCACTCTGGATCGCGTTGATATACACATGGAGCGGAAGCTCTCGGATCGTCTATGAGTGAGGGTGGGAAACATAAATTTATTACATTAGTGTGGCTGGGCAATAAGGATACGACGATTAGGCACGAGTGCCGCCAAAGCGCGATCCATTCTGAGCTCCTCGTTCGGTAGAGGTACTTGCCTGACTTTGAGTCACTGAGCTTACGCTGCTCGAGGAGGACGTCCCAGGCGCTTGCCCTGCACGACCACCAGTGTTCGATTCATTCACATTACGGTTACCGTCGGTACCACCGCTGTTATTAGTATTATTCGAGTTGCCATGGTTGCGGCGGTTCCATTGGAATCGTCCGCCTCTGCCACGACCCCCATTTCGTCCGCGTCCGCCTCCACGTCCGCGTCCACGACCACCATTGCGTTCTCGGGACAAGGCTTTTAGGTCCTCAACCAATTGTAGCCCCCTTGTTCCAAGACGTTCCTTTTCAAGGTCGGTAAAGTTGCGGAAAGGGTTTCTGATATCGACCCCATTCCATTCAGTACGTTGCTGCTGCGTCGCATTATTCTCGCTCACACGACGCCTGCCTGTAGGGACATTGGCTGAGCTAAGCTGCGCCATGCGGGGGCTTATATGCTGGACCGCTCCCACATAATTGTCTTTGAATAGGGTGCGCATTTGCTCGACAGCGACGGAGATAGCGACATTCCCGGTGGGATTCTTGATGCGTTGGGCGAGTGCTTCCACCTTCGACCTGTCGGTGTACTCTTGGCCCTGCTTTTTCAATACATTGTAGGCTTTGTTAAGCCGCGTGATCATGGTTTCGAAAGTCATGGTCCGCTCGTCAGAGTAAGCAAGGTCTCTCAACTCACGCCGTGCATGGTCAGCACGAACATCTAGTTCGGCTTCACCTTCATAATGGGCTCGTAGGGCTCTCATTGCTTGACGCCCATCACGTCCTGCTACCGCGTCGAAGATCCAGGTCTCGGCTGCCGTTTGAACCACTGCCAATTGGATCAATGAAAATACTAATTCGTTGTCCTGTTCGAAGGCTGGTCCGGCAAGTTCTAGCTGGTACATGAGACGCTCATAATCGGTAGTAGCGTCGACCAAAGGATCCCATCCTGCAGGCTTGTCAGGCCTGATAACATACGCGATGGGGCAGTAGTAACGCCCGTAGATGAGGGATAGGGTCTCGGTGACCTTTCGATCCCATTCGTCGAAATCGACTCGATCGCTCCACTTTTCTAGGGATTTGATATTGTCCCCTTTGTCGCGATTGGAAGTATAGGCTTCATAAGCCAAATGGCCATGTTTGAGGTCATTGATGTTCAACGCGAGTGGATCGATTGGTAGGTTCCTACGGACTTTGTCCTTAACGTACCAAATTAACCCCGTGAGGTTATTCATCACTAGGATTCCCATACTGATGTTGGGGTTCCTCGAATTAAAAGTCTTGACCAAATCTTTTGCCTGATGAGGCTCGAGAAGGTCGAATTCGTCGATCGTATGGATCTGGTGTAGCGCAATAAATAATGTGGTTTGCCTGACGGCCATTGCTCCAACGTTGGATATTCCGCATAGAGGAAGGACTACGTCCCTCAGGTTAACTTGCGCTGCGTTTGCTGCCATGTTGTCTTTAGCCTATCTCGGTGATCCGTAGTCGGATTTGGAAGTTTCAAGTATCGGTGGATTCGTTGTTACGATCGCTCAGTAGGTATATGCGATTTGGGTCTGATAAACCAATTTGCCTAATGGAGCTGGGAATTTACTCCCTCTCTTCTGTCATAAGTCAAACGGTGGTTGTGGTCTGTGGCTAGCTGGTGGCAGAGAGTTTTGGCGGGAAGCGACAGACAGCCGGAACACGGAAACCACCTAGAGGCGAATTTTTGGCGGGAAGACATCTGTTTTTGGATCACAAGAGAGCGAGATTTTGGCGGGAGGAGAGGTGTACAGAATTTGGCGGGAAGAAGACTCAACGCACCCTCCACAAAAATTCATCATAGGCTTTTGACCATGAAGATGAAGACGACTCCTTCATCGTTATGATAAGTAGCGCCGGTGCCGAAACCGATGACGATGCAATGACACTGAAAGTATAACAGAGCTGGTCCACTACGACATCGATTGCTGATATCCGATGTGTCTGTGAGTGAGCACTTTTAGAATCCATCAATCTCTGCGCATCAATCAACTCAACCATGACGAGGAAAAATTGGACTTGGGCTTGGGCCAGTGCCGTCACGGTCGTATTTTTATCAACAATATTTACACTTGGTGCATTGCCCGCATCCGTAGCTACTGCCTCTGGTAACGAAGGGGAAATCAGCCATCATCTCCAAAAAGGTAACAATGCACTTGCAACTGGCGATATCTCCACAGCCATACAGAGCTATGAGGCATGTTTATCATTGGATTCCAATCATCGATATTGCAACATCAACTTGGCCAGTGCGTTAGTTGATGCAAATGAATCAGACGATGATGAAAGCATCAAAAAGGAGCGAACGTCGAAGGCGATATCTCTATTGCGACATGTACTTACATTGTACCCCAAAGATGGTGATGCAGCATTCAATCTAGCATTGTTGTTGCAGGACACTTCCAACTCAGAGGAGACTACGCGAGAGAGTGCCAATTTGTATCAAATTTCCGTCGAAGCTATGGATATGAATCCGGAGGAGGAAGATAAATGGGACGCTCTTGCAAACATGGCCGCAGCAAAGCAGGAATTGCGTGAGTTTTTCGGACCCTATGGTGCCAGAAGGAGTTATGAACGTGCCATTGTTTTGTTGGAAGGGACGGTGCAGGAATACAACACATATATTGATCAGATGATTAATCAATACGACTCGGAGAAGGTAGAATATGATCATGAGGGATATCAGCATGCACAAAACCAAGTCAACTCCATCAACGCATACCTATCCAAATTGTATTACGGATACGGCACAATACTTTCCGAGCTTTCACCATCCGAATGTCTTGATCTAATGACAGAAGAATCATTATTGATGGATACGAAGGATGGGATTGATGAGAATTCAGCCAAGACTGTGTGTGAAACCAACGCTGTAAATGCCATGCGCATGGCTGTAGTTTTAGACTTGAATAATGTTGTCGCCGAGCATATGCTAGCAGCAATGACTGGTGGAGAAGATGCCGAACATGATGGATACAGCGGTAAAGAGAGAGCGTCGAATGAATTTGTTTCTGCACTGTTTGATGACTTTGCAGATTCATTTGATGAGAAGCTGGGTGCGTTGGGTTACCAAGTCCCAAAGTTGATAGGTGAGGCGGCATATGACTTGTTGGGCATGTCGGGGGGAGAACCATTTCAATCCGTTTTAGATGCGGGATGTGGTACTGGCCTTGCGGGTCGATTTTTGCGCCCACTCGTTATAGGTCCGTTGGTAGGTGTTGATTTGTCCAGAAAGATGCTAGAGCTAGCCGCGGAGTGTACAATGACAAAGGGATGCGGGCTGAAGGTGGAAGATACTACAGACAGGGATGACTCGGAGGAAGAGGAGGATGAACGATCAAAGAAGCCCTTGTACGACAAACTACTGTCCTCGGATTTAGAGACTGTCACTCTGACTGAATTGGTTTCAGGACTATCTGAAGACACAATAGCTGGATTCGACCTTATTGTCGCCGCTGATGTCTTCGTATACATCGGAAATCTCCAAGAGATATTGCTCAATTTTGCAAAGCTCTCGAGTGGAAGTGACTCGAAGACATCGTTTTTGATCTTCTCATGTGAACGGATAGATGATACGCAAGCGGCACCAACGGGCTGGAAGCTTCAGAGCTCAGGTCGGTATGCACACTCCAAATCGTACGTGACAAGCGTAGCAGAACAGGCAGGCTTTGATCTCATACGGTATGATGAAATCGTTCCGAGGATGGAAAAGGGGGAAGAGGTACAAGGCCATTTGTTTGTTTTTGTAATTGGCGGGGCTATCGACGAAGACAATGTTCATTATGAAGTAACAATGACCACTGCAGATGAGCTGTGAAATATCACTTGATGAATCAAATGAGACGAGACTACAAATAATATCTTTATCTCCATTTTACAAACTTTTCGGGAATTCTTTGAATGGGAGAAACTCTCTATATCTATCATCTCCCATAACCTTATATTCACACACTTTGGCATCAAACATCAGGAGAATCATTTGGAATTCCGCAGCAGAGACCACTTCATTTTCGGCCAACGTGCTAGCCAAATGGTGGAGGAGGTCCATGTTATCTGTTAAGATATGCTTCGCTTTCACATATGCATTATTCACCAGACGCTCAACCTCTGAATCAACCAATCCCATCAATTTCGAACCCCATTGGTTGCGTTGGCGCAGTCCCAACTCACGTCCCATGAACGGACGTCCTCCATCGGGAGATGTTAGTGAAATGGGACCAACGGCATTGCTCATTCCATACTCCTTCACCATCATCTTGGCGATTTCAGCCACGTGATTCAAATCATTGGAGGCGCCGGTAGTCACCAATTCTTCTCCGAAAATAATTTCCTCTGCGACACGTCCACCCAGTGCGACAACTAGTTGACTCTCCAAATATTGTTTCGAATACATTCTATTCTCCTGTGGAGAGAAGAATGTCAATCCTCCAGCACCATTGGTACGCGGTAGGATAGAAATCTTCTGTACTTGATCATAGTCGGGAAGGAGAGCGCCGCATATGGCATGCCCCGCCTCATGGTAGCTAACAATCTCCACTTGTTTCCGTGATAGCATCGATGTACCACCCCGTTTTTCCATCCCTACTAACAGACGGTCTAGTGCTCCGTCAACCTCCTCCCATCCAATGGTAGATTTACCGCTCCGTGCCGCAGAGAGTGCGGCCTCATTCATAAGGTTCTCAAGCTCGGCACCCGAGAATCCAGGTGTGCGTCGCGCAATAGCCTCCAAATCGACATCTGGCTCCAGTGGCTTGCCACGAGAATGTACCGATAGGATACGAGTCCGACCCTGCACCTCTGGTAATTCCACAGCCACCTTCCGATCAAATCTACCCGGTCGAAGTAATGCCTCATCCAATATATCCAATCGATTCGTCGCTGCCAATGTAATCACACCAGAATTCTTCTCAAATCCATCCATCTCTACCAATATTTGATTCACCGTCTGCTCTCGCTCATCATTCCCCCCGGCGTAGCCCGCACCACGCTGTCTTCCTACGGAATCAATCTCATCTAAAAATACAATACATGGTGATTTCTTCTTAGCTTGAAAGAATAGTTCACGAACACGGGAGGCGCCCACTCCAACATATAATTCCACAAATTCCGACCCGGAGATGGAAACGAATGGCACACCTGCTTCTCCGGCCACGGCCTTGGCAAGAAGTGTTTTACCAGTACCAGGAGGTCCGTGCAATAGTACACCTCGGGGAATGACACATCCATTATCAGTATAACTTTGGGGATGTTTAAGAAAATCAACAATTTCAGTTAATTCCAATTTGGCACCATCGCACCCAGCAACATCGTCAAAGGTAACATTGGTATTGGGATGAAAGTTGAACGATGGTTTCATTCGTGATAATGCTAGTGGAGAAGAAAAGGAGGATGATCCATCAGAGTTGTTGTTTGTAGTGCTTCTTCGATAGAGGAGGAATAGACCAATGAAGATGGATAGGGGTGACAGTAATTTGCGGAGTATGGATGAAATTATGGATTGAGGCCCAGAGGAGAAGGATAAGTTGGATGAGACGGAAATGTCAATATTGTATTTGGTAAGTGTAGATAGAAGTGCAGGATCGTTGGGAAGATGAGGCACCCGTACTGATTGTGACTGTAGGTGCTGCAGCTGTTGTTGCCGGCGCAGGAAGGGTTGTTGTCGACTTGTTTCCTTTCTTTTTGCCTTGTTGAAAAACGAAAACATCCACCACCCACCACTCTTACTACGCTGTCTAGTCACTGCTGATGTTCGTAAATGTCCAACTAATTGCGTCCCATCAGAATTGAAGGTAACCTTCTCCACCTTCTTCTCGCAAATGAGTTGTAAAAATTGTGAATATCGAATGTCGTGAATGGGTCGAGTGGAGGAATTACTAGGTGTGCTTCTACTTCTAGTTCTGCTGCTCGTCATCGATTGCATCATAGATTGTTCATGTTGTGATGAAGGATATTGTGAGGGCAGAGCAGCATGTAGAATTACACCATTATTGCTTTTACATGATTTTGCGGTTGCTGATGTAGCGCTGCTCCATTTCCTGGATCTGGATGTAGTGACGAGACGAGGTTCAGGTAGGCACTGATGGTGCCAGCAGCAGCACGTCGTGGCTGCGGTGGGTCGGCGCCGCTGTCGAAGGAGAGATGAAGTTCCGATTGTTGCCAAGGTCGGATACACCACGTCCGATGCCAATGCTGCTCCTACTGCTGCCAATTGTCGATATTGGAAGGCTAGTAGCAACAGCAAGGATGCGGACGTCATGGTTCGGTGGCAAAAAATGAGAATGAGGCCATCTGCCCACTTCCCGCCATTTTGGCCGCGATCTTCTTCGCCAAATTCCCGCCATTTCGCAACAACTTCAAGTTCGCCAAATCCACTTCCCGCCATATCTTTGGAAGGCCCATCCACCGACCACAACAACAACTTTGTGACCATGACGACGATGGCGGCAGTAGTAGCACCCTCCTCCTCCTCTTCCACCTTCACCGCCCTACTAGGCTCCACCCTCGAATCTCTAATCCACGAACTCCTCCATTCTCGCAATATCTATCCTCCCGATTCCTTCCTTCTATTCCGTCACCTCGGTGTGCGCTGCCATGCCAGCCGAGTACCCCAAGTTGGCGCATACATTGCTGATTTTTTACAAGTGGCATTGCCCTGCATTGTAAATGGCATTGGGGATTGTATTACATTGGTGATATTGGAAGAAGAGACTGTGGCAGTTGTTAGTGGTGAATCGACGAGTGCGGGTGAAAGGACTGGTAGGACAAAAACTGTGGAACGATTTGTCTTTCATTTTGATATTGATGGTGTCATTGGAAATAACAGTAGTGGCTGTAGCAACATCATTGGGAGCAGCGGCAGCACTGAAGGAGAAAGGAAGATGCAGTCTTCCAACATAATTGACATTGAAGATATGAAACCACAAAAAATAGCCATCGAAATCGATGCCGATTTGGCAACGGAGGCACGATCACAAATGGAACGATCAATGCGGGACGTACTATTGCGCACTGTGGCATTGCGGAAACGAAGGCGACGACCTGGTGAAAAGGCTGAGAATATGTCATTCAAGCTTTGCTTGCATGTTGTGGGAGAACATGATGAAAATGGCAAGAAGATACGAGATGCAAACTCATGTCCTGATGAATTAATGAGAGTTTTGAAACAGGGTGAATGGATGGTACCGGAAGAATCATCATGCTACTTTCCTTCCTCTGCATTTGCTTCGGCTGCGAATGTCAATAGCAGTGTCGATATTGGGCAGAAATGTAGTAAAGGCATGCTTCGACCAATAAAGGATATAAGCTTGCCAAGCTGCGGTATGAAAATGCAGCTGGGAATGGAGGTGGATCCATCGGCATGAAGACTGGGAGTTGAGTTACCGAACAACGACATCTTTGCGTAGCAATCAAACAATGTTATGTAAATTTGGCCAACATTCTACAATTCTATCCTTTCTTTCAATACATATGTATAGAGACTTATCAAGCCTCATGATGTTCTTCAATACTCGGGCGTCTCGAACCGGACGTCGTCACACTTCCTCCTCCGTTGCCTTGACTCTGCACTACGGAAACTGCAACAGCAGCACCACGGGATTTCCTCATTTCCACTCGAATCAGTCCATCCAAGGTGATAATTTGATCGGCAAAGCTATTAACATATCCCTCGAGAACGATCCTGTCCTCATCTCCCACCTTGGATTCCATGAGCAATGTTTCTGCTAGTAAGCCTGCCGAACGAAAGCAGGACCGCGCTTCATCGTAATGACCGAGAATTTGTTTGACTGCCCCCTCGCGACCGCATTTAAGAGAATGATTGTATATTAGTTCTTCGACGCAAACTTGACCCTCCTCGTCTCCATCTATCCGAGTAGAATTGGCCTTCTGTAACTTTGATATTTGATCGCTGGCTGCATCCGCTCGTTCTAACACGGCTGAAAATTGACCACTGAGCCACTCGAGACTAGCGGCACAACGATTCTTCAAGGGAGTGTATGGATTTTTGTCAGCGGCAGAGATATTTCCCGAAAGTGATTGCTGTAATATCTCGTCAACTTCCTTTGTAACCTTTTGAGCCGCAGAGATTGAAACTTTCATCATTGTTAGCGCCTTAAAGTAGCACATGAGTGCTTCGCGAAAGTGCAAGTGAATCATTGGTAATGATGTCGACTCTCCTCTTGCCTTGACGTTTTCCGTGCTCTTCACAATGTTAACGTTTTGTGTGGTAGGATCTGATACGTTCTCACCCGATCCGCCATCGGAGGATGTTGTCATGGCAAATGGCAGCTCCTCTTCCTCCTCGACGTCACCTTCTTCGGGAACAGACTTCCCTAATGGTAGCTTTTTGGCATTGCAAATGTCAGTAATTCTTTCTTCAGAAACACCCTCCATGGATGTGCCTGTAGACATAGATGATAGCTGACTTTCTTCCTTAAGAGTGACTAATAGTCCCATTCCGAGGTAGGCGCGCATATCACCTAGATGAGCAACAGTGATAGCCCTACGACCGATATCTTCCGAGGCCGAGAGCATACGAACAAGAACGTCTATATGAGCCAAACATCCACCAGTCGAGAGAGCAGCCCGAGGTGATAAGTCATATCGTCCTCCATCGGATGTTGTGGGTGGAGGTACCAATGTCGACTGCGCCGGAGAACCCGTCATCATCTTTCCAAAAAGCGCCCGTCCCGTTCCTGGACTAGTGCCAAGCATACCCATATTGTTTCTCGCATCGAGGATGGTGACCCTGCCAGAGGAGTTGTGCGGGGAGGAAGAAACCGTGTGTGTAAAACCGCCAGTCGAAGTTGACGGAGAGTTCCGTCCACTACCTGGTTTGCTCCGGCAACTGCTGTGTTCGACCATGACAAACTCTGAATCAGAAGACTCGTGGGTGGAAACCTTGGGACTTGAGTTCCTTCTATCTGCATTGTTTATATACGTTTGATGACCGATCATTCGTTGCTGCTGAGTTATTGTTGCACAGGTACCGTCTCTCTGGTGTGGCACAGGTTTGGGTTGGGAGAGCGAGATTGGGCGTAGAAAAGCATCGGTAGATGTTCCGCCAAGCAAGAATACTGGAGGACAAGGAACAGCGGTTGGAATGGTGTAGGGAGATATATTTGGGCTCCCTTGAAGCGGAGCAAAAATCGATGGTCGGGCACCATGTTGCCTGCTAGCTCCTGGAAGACCATATATGAGCGCGGGAGGTGGCTGTGTTGCAGATACTGGGTTAAACGGAGGCGTGACCACCCCAGGTTTGTTCATGTGATCTGGTCTAACGTGTACCATAACATTCATTGCATTCGACTGTGAGGTAGCCATGCTCGAAACATTGTTTCCACTGGGCTGCGGCTGATGAACTTGATGGTTGTTGTCTGTTTCCGTTGTTGCGACTGTGGACAAACTTGCGTTCCCCTGATGATAGGATTCACCGGTACCTTCATTCTCTGATATTGCACATAAGTTCATTTGGGCACGTACATCTCTTTCCACAATTCTCTGTCCAGAGCCCGATAAAAATGATGATGCTCTCTGAATGTTTGTACTTTTCTCGGGAGGAACAGCTGGAGTGCCATTGCAACCAAGTGCCACGAGTGCTTCACTGGCTTCAAAGAATTTATTGAAATCTGCCCGATTGTGCGGCTTACGATCGAGCAGGAGCTTCAACAAATTCACGAATTCACTCGATATGCGGACATTGGCAGGCAATCGAACAGCTTTCGTCTTAATATTTCTCAGCAAGTCCAAGTGATTCTCGCCATGGAATGGTGTCACACCGGCAACCATTTCAAACAGTACTGATCCGACGCTCCAAAGATCTGCCTTTGCATCATACTTTTCCCCCGACTTTGGACGATGAAATGGAAAATAGAGGAAAACCGCATGAATGAGAATGCATACAAACACATTCCATGCAGTTAGAACACACCAGGTGCAACACTCACCAATATTTCCGGCGCCATGTACAGTGGGCTCCCACACATAGTCTCTGCTAAATCAACTCCAGTTAAATGTCGTGCAAAACCAAAGTCAGCAATTTTCAGCATAAATCTCTCCCCAGAAAATCCCCGCAGAGCACTTTTCGCATCCTCTCTCGGTGGGTTATCCCCTTCCTCCTCGGGAGGCAACGGACCCGTCAACAACAAATTCTGTGGCTTGATGTCTCGATGAACCAACTCCTTCCCCCACAAGAATCCCAACCCAGCAGACAAATCCCTGACCAATCGTCGACACAATCGTTCCGACAGTCGTCCAGTTTTCCGGGTACGGATTAAACGTTGCAGATCTCCACCCCCACAGTATTCAAGTACTAGATAAAAATGCCGATCTGTCTTTTGTACTTCATGCAAACAAACGATGTTGGGATGTCGATAGGTTCGCAATATGGCAATTTCCATATCCAGATTTTCAAGAACTTTCTTGGTCAGCTTTTTTGATGCGCGTGAGATGACCTTGATGGCTGCGGTAGCATTGGAGGGGAGAGGTGCTGACGATTCATTGCTGGTGAGTGCCTGCTCATATTCTGCTAATCGAATGCCTTTGTATACAGTTGCAAATGATCCGGATCCCAATCGTTCTCCCAACACATATCCTGCAGCAACTTTGACGTTATTGTTGTTTGCAGGTCCAGCCGTGGACATGGAAACAGATTGATCTATCATGTGGCTCATGATTGGTATTGGTGCCACTCCGTCGATAATAATTCAGATGGTGATGGGTGATGCTCATAAATTTGTGGTGCAATCTTCTAGCGACATCACTTGAAATGACAAAGTAAGCAAAGCGGAATGGTCTCTCTGATTCAAGAATGTATGAATGAATTCATGCGTGCACGAGCGAAGTGATTATTGGAATTGGATGGTGACTCTCATGTGTAGGGAATGCTCGTCGGGAACTTCCCAAACTGCACCGGAGCAAACAAAGTATGCACCGACTTGATCAGTAGAGAATCACTTTGCCGGCTTCACTGCCTTCACCGCAAGATCGATCGGGTAGTAATAGTACTATTGAATGAAGGCCATCGCCATCGTTCATCGTTCTGTTCTGCTCTTCTCCTTGAATTCTTCGTTCACACAGACACACACAACATTCCACTCTGACGCAATTCAAAAAAGGTTAAGAGCGAGAACTGACACCACTTCCCGCGCCTTTTTGAAGTGGATATAGTATACGTAAATGTAAGATTATATTCAATAATCTTATTTTTCCTATGGTTTTAATTTTGTAATTTTAATTATAAATAAAGTCAGTTTAGATTTACATACCACTTATTTTGAGACTGTTCCGAGAACCTCCAGCGCACACATCGACACCGGACATCCGGGCCACTCTCCGTAACAGTCTTCGTTCTCTCACCCTTTTGGCGAATATTTCCACATACCTGTAGTTCATTTTATCGCCGATTTGGATTTTTCCTTCCAACTTGGAACAGCCTGGAACTTCATCGCTACAGCAGCAGCAAGGATCCTAAATCCAAATCAACATCTCGACGTCAAAAATCTTTTGCCCAACACCATGAGCAAAGCCGTCATCGTCAGCTACGCCCGAACTCCCCTCGGGAAGTTCCGCGGCAGTCTCTCCCATTTCACCGCTCCACAATTAGGTGCGGCAGCTATTCGCGGTGCGCTATCGCGGCTGGGTGATGACAATGTTCCACGAATTGTGGAGGCCTACATGGGCCATGTTCTCTCGGCCGGGGTGGGACAAGCGCCCTGTCGTCAAGCCGTATTGGGGGCTGGCTTGCTGGAATCGACCATCTGCACTACCGTCAATAAAGTGTGTGCATCGGGGATGAAGTCGATTATGCTTGCTGCTCAAACAATTGAGCACAATACTCACGGTCATGGTGGTAGTGGAGGTGGAGGATCAATGGCAATGCTTGCGGGAGGGATGGAGTCCATGTCTCATGCACCCCATTATCTGCCAACATCACGTTCGGGTATTGCTCTTGGTCATGCACAGCTTCTGGATGGTATCATTCATGATGGTCTATGGGATCCGTATGAAAATGGTAAGTAGATCATTCATATCGTAACCGCAGCAAATGCTTTCTAATCTCACATTCGTCTTCATTGATTGGTCTGCAAGTTCACATGGGATCATGCGCTGAGAAATGTGCTACCGAATATCAAATTTCAAGAGAAGATCAGGATAGATATGCCAAGGAAAGTTACAAGCGTGCACGTGATGCAATAGAACTCGGAGTATTCAATGATGAAATTGTTCCTCTGAAAATGCCAGAAAAGCGTGGTGGCAAATCTTCGAATGAATCCAACGATACTAGCATGATTAGCATTGACGAACAACCTCTGTCTGTGAATCTTGATAAACTTCCGTCTTTACGACCTGCATTTGAAAAGGATGGTACAGTTACTGCCGGGAATGCCTCCTCAATCAATGATGGTGCAGCTGCATTAATTATGATGAATGAAGACCATGCTCTATCCATGGGTCTTCAACCACTGGCGCGAATTTGTGGCTATGCCGATGCCGAGGGACCACCAGTACAATTTACCACAGCTCCATCTATGGCTATTCCAATTGCTGTACAACGGGCAGGATTGACAATGTTGGATGTGGAGTATCATGAAATCAATGAAGCCTTTAGCGTCGTGGCATTGGCGAATATGATGATACTGAATTTGGATATGGCTCGAGTCAACATCTTTGGTGGTGCAGTTTCCTTAGGTCATCCGATAGGCATGTCGGGAGCACGAATAGTTGGGAGTTTGTATCATGTGTTGAAAAGAAGTGATGCCACCATCGGATGTGCAAGTATATGTAATGGCGGTGGTGGAGCATCGGCAATTGTGATTGAGAGACTGAACTAAGAGGATGATGGTGCATAAGTCTGTAGTTAATGCCAAATCTATATTTGATAGAAACTCGAGCTACTCTCTATGGGAGAATAGTGAAATCAACTGCACCACCGCCTTCGGCATTTACTGTGTAAGAACCTCGGTTCTGGCCATCATAACCATACGCGACGAAACTGTCGCCTGTATTCGCGATAACAAGTACAGAGTCGCCGCTCTTCACAGTCCAACCAAGTTCCTGATGAGTGGGCAGTTCCTCAGTATTACCATCACGAGTCATGAGCACCTCTTCAGCCATTTGATTATGAAAGGCAACTGCAACCTTATTCTCGTCTTCAATTCCAAGTCCATGATCCTCGTGTAAGTCATTTCCTGAGACCAATGCTGATAAAGCTGCACCGATTTCTGCTACCCGTCGATTCGACAGAAATTTGGCCAAACCACCCACCGATTCCGGGGCATCATCGGCCAAATGCTCCGCTTTGTATGCATGGGGAAGGACGCATATTCCTTGGCGTACAAGATAGGAAAGTACCAGCCGTAGAACTGTGTAGTATTGTTCGTCACCATCATGATGCCGTCTGATACCTTGCGAGTCGTTTTGTTCACTCTCAAGATGAGCACGATACATTACCCCTCCCAAGTTTTGCAGGAGGGCATATGCATTTGGGGCCATGGTGCTCCTTTCCAGTATGTGCCCCGCGACATTGCTTGCGAGGAATGTGATACCATGTTCCTTCATTATTGTGTCAATATTCTCT
Source organism: Discostella pseudostelligera (assembly GCA_036940085.1). Lineage (NCBI taxonomy): Eukaryota > Bacillariophyta > Thalassiosirophyceae > Thalassiosirales > Thalassiosiraceae > Discostella > Discostella pseudostelligera. Next base: position 68,833 of record JALLBK010000059.1, read on the forward strand.
TCTGCATTTGCTTGATGTATCCCTCGGTGGCAACTACTGAAACAACCTAATGCCTGTGATACATCTCCTCTAAATAATTGCGGTTTGATTTTGCTGTTCTTCAGCAGAAATGCGATGTCATTCGGATGTATGCCGTCGAGACCAATTCCGTGGATAATATTTGCAGTGTACAAATTTTCGAGCAGCGCGTAGGATTCTATGAATTTGTCAAGTAATTCTTTGTTCGTATCTTCGTCAGAGGAGCAGGGAGTTCTATTGCGCTGCCGATCCTGGCATCCTTTCAGACTTATCAGCACATGCAAGCGCACGTCTGCACGATGATCGGCTGTGATTGGGGATGATGGCGTCTGCCACTCTGCGGGATCTATTTGAAGATCGGTCGGGAGCGGAGGAACAATGCCATCCAACTCAGCCACAAAATGCCGTAGTGTAACAATTGTATTGTCTATTCCAAGGTCAGGATCAGATAACCCTACGAGCAGGTGCACTTCTAATCGGTTGTCGTAGTCGTATGGATCATCGGTTGATATTGCACTTGCAGTTGAATAGATGACGTGTGATTTGATTCTCTCTTTTCCAAAATACATTATTGACCGGCCAACAATGGTCACGACAGTATTGGCTAATGACGATTCTAATGCCGCTTCCTCCTCGTCGTACCGCTGAGTATCTTGATTCGAATCGCTGTTACTGCTTTCATCCATTACAGTATCAATCATCGCAATGCCTCCACCACCCTCAGTCTCTGATGATGCATAATTCAACAAAGTAGACACAATACTCGGTATCTGCTTGTGTTCCACACTGCGCGACGATACACCAAAACCAACGCATGGAAGAAATCGATTATTGTTGAGTGTGACGACCGGAAATGTAGAGAACAGGTCATGCACACTGTTTGCTTCTTCAATCTGTTGCTCCAATTGTCTATAACTACTTTTCGTCTTCGTGGAAGATACTTCCTTTGCAAATCCCAATGGACTTTCTACTATTCCCAACATTGGATGGAAATGTTGATTGCGGTGATCGTGATGATGGTAATTTTTGAAGTGTCGTTTGGTAGCCGCAAAGTCATGCGATATTGATTTCTGCAATCCCTTGTAGACGAGAATGGAAATGGAAATAGCAATCACAGCACAGATGATCTTCTTTGCTAGTTGTTGCTTTCGTTGGGAATTCCGAGCTTGTTCATACCATGAACTCGGTTGGTAAGGATGTGCGATCTGTGCATTGTTTGAGTAGGACTGATATCGTAATGCTTGATGCGAATTGCTGTAACTATCATTAGCATAAGATTTGGTGGTAGCAGTGGCGTGATGATTTCCAGAAGAGGTGATTGTATTTGTAGCTACAGTATCTGGATCTCCATCTCCCCTATCATGCAGTTTTCGATTCACTCTCTGGTACGCCACCGATGTAGAGGTTGGAGGGAGGGGAATTGGAAGTGCTGGGATGGTTGTAGCTGTAACACCATTTGTTAGCGCGTCATTCTTATCATGTTCATATGACTGAACCTCGCCAATGGCAGGATCATCGATACGTTTATCAGTAGACTGGAAGTCATGCTTCGCTGCGACTTTTCCCATGAGCGATGTTGCCATTTCGGGAGGTGGAGGAAGGAGCGTAAATGTCCTCGGAGGACGCTTGAATTTTTGCCCACTCTTTTCATCGCATGATGTGGCTCTTTCTTGCTTAATGTGTGCTGCTCCATCGTTACTGGAGCCATCCATGCGACGGGATGGAGCATTGGGACGGGCTCTCATATCATGGTGTGGGGGCTACGGAAGCTGGCTGTGAGGGCGGGGTGGCGTAGTAGACGGTGCACCATCGGCATCATCGGCGGCCATGGTCCATGTTGTGGTGGTGGTTGTGGTGGTGAGTGGTGAGTGGTGGTGGCGGGCGCGAGAGAGCGATACGATGAGCGATAAGGAGTGGCAAAATTGGCGGGAAGAATGTGTTTTAGATACGCGAAAAGATACGGCGTGGCCGGCAAGAAAGATATGGCGGGAAAAGATTTGGCATGGCCGGCGCGAAAGATATGGCAGGAAAAAATAACGGCTTGGCCGGCGCAAAAGATATTGCGGGAATAAAGACAGCTTGGCCGGCGCGAAAGATATGGCGGGAAAAAGAAAATGGCGGAAAGGAAAGTTGGCGAAAATGGCGGGAAGATAAGTTGGCGATTCTGCATTTATTCAAGTGCACAGCAAGCAGCAAGCAGCAAGCAGCAAGCAGCACCACGCTACCCACCACCACCACCAACCACCATGAACCATAACCAAGCAATGCTTGGTACGCAACCATGAGCGCCTCCTCACCCAAATTTCCAAACTTTCCTCTTACTAATCTCGGCAACGCCGAGTTCACTGCTACCAAAGCAGCATTTTCTGGCCAAAATACAGTTATAGGTGAGTTGAAACCATCGACATGACGTTTGGTGCGATATGCGAGGCGTGGCGTCATTGTGTCACCTCCCTCCTCTCTCACCCACATATTATTTATTGCAAACAATGCAGACTTTTGGACCACCAAATGCACCAACTGTCCCGATGCACTCGACAAACTTAATGACCTCGCAGGAGAAGAACGGTACAAAAATGTCAAATTTGCGTCCATATGCTGTGACTCCTGCGATGGTGCACGCAATATCATCGAGAAGGAGGACAGCCCGCGATGGGATAAGGTGTCTCACTTCTTTATGGACCATGAGCATAAGGAGGAGGCGAAGAAAATATTGGGGTTTAAGCAAGTTCCTTTCTATGTGGTTTTGAATGGGGAGGGTGACATTGTCCAAATGGGAACAAAGAAGTACATTGATTTTGAACACCTACCTGGTATGATCGAACCAAAAGAAGAAATGGGTGCATCTGAGAAGAAGGACGATGGCTTCCAGATATTAGACCTGGACTTTTAACCTGGATTTGGGTTATGATATTATTTGGGCAGAATCCAATTCATAGTTGCGCTCGGTCTTCCTGACAATCTGTGCTGGTGTACACACACAAAATGCTGTTTGTCTGCAGAGTAATCTTGTCACGTGTCTGATTCATTAGGAGATATTGTTTTCACCGCGAGCAAAGTAAGTTATTGCATTTACATCCAGATTAACCATATATTATGAGTTATAGGTATAGTGAACTGCAGAACACAATGTCCCGCTTGAGCAAATCGCTTCCCTTCTCGAATTTTGCCTGAAGCTCGAGGTTGCCAATTGCCTTTGATGCACTTGCGAGTTGTCTCAACAGTTCTTCCAGCCTTCGTAATGCACGAATTGTTGAACCTTCGAAGAAACCCGTAAGTTTCTGCACCTCGACAAACTTTGCGCCTTTCACCCAGGCATAAACAGCCTCCATCCTAAGTCGATGATATGCGCAGAGTGGAACAACGAATGAGATTGGCGAAGTAGAATCGAGCGTCGGAAGCAACAAAAAATACAACTTACAATCCAGGGTTGAATTTTTCGACAAATTCATCCTCGTTCAATTCGATTTTGCACGATATTGCCACTTTTGCAACAGTCCGAGCAAGTTCGATCAATTTGTAGTACGGGGCAGAGAGGTATGATTTCAAGCCCTTTGCTGGATCATCTTCATCTTTGCTCCTCTCGTCGAAGATAAGGCACGACAATAAGGATACACTTTGTTCCACTGTCAAGTCGTTGAACATTCCTGCAAACAGCAACTCAACTACCACCAACTCATTCGCGGTGTTAACCTCGCAAGCCGCTCTACCTTTCGTTTGGATGACACCAGCTCCATCGACATGTCCTAGCTCCTTCAAGACTCGCTTCATCTTACGCAGGTCGTCCTTCATAACCAACGTTTGACATGCTCTGGCTTCCCTTCGTAATAACCGCGCACTTTCCAGTTTATCGCTCTTCAGTTCGTAAGCACTCACACGCCTGATACGTTCATTTTCATCGATTTCGGTCGAGAGCTTATGCAATGCCAAACGCCCTTTGAGCTCGGATGCTCGTTCTAGGAGTTTGTTGAACTCGCCAACATTGATTTTTAGATCTTTGACCGGATCGAGTAGAGGCAAACCCTCCGGGAAGCGACGCCGAACTTCATTCAATGACTTCATAATGTTCTTCCTCGCTTCTTGAGGCTTTGTGTCTTGTGGAACAAATAGACGAACGGCTGAAATCCTATCAATGTTGTCCAACCCAACGGTACATTCTCTCATGGTCACCATTTCAGGTTTGTCCTTTGATGATGCTGGTCGACAGTGGCGGGCCGTGCCTCTCCATAATAATCCGAGATTGGCCAAATCTTCTTCTCGCCTTGCTTCTGCGATCGGCGAAGTATCATCAAAGTGTCGATCGACACAACTCAGGAGAACATCAATATTGTGCAAGGGACCTTCTGCATTCAGTGCCGCCTGACCTGCCGACCCTGCTGTTCCCGTCCCGGCCTTTCTCTTGTACCGCACAATGATACCCCAACCACAGTTTTCCCCGTCGATAGTTACATCAATAAGCCTTCCACTGGATTGAACAAACGGCAAAATGTGCTCTGGCCTGCGTTGGATTTTCATCATCTTTCGTTGAGTCAATAAGAGCTGTTTGTCCATTCCGAAGTATTCTCCAACTAGCGCCACATCCTCTGGTAAATTTCCTGGCGTTACTTCAATCGCATTTGCTTCTTCCTCGGCTTGATCCGCCTGTGCCTCCAAGGCCGGTGCCTCACTCTCCTGCTGATATTGATGGAATGACGCACGTAATAGATACTCTGGATCGACATCCTCCACGCGAAGCATATTGAGCAGCATATTGTATGAAATTCGGTACGATGAATTTAGTGGATCGGGGTCACCGTACAAGATTCCCTTGCAGACAGTGGGTTCCATCTTCTCATCCATCATTTGGATGACCACTCCACGATCGTCCTTGCCACGACGTCCAGCCCGTCCACTCATTTGAATGTACTCGCCACTAGTCACCCATCGCATTTCTTTCCCATCCCATTTACGAGTGTTGGTGAACACGACTGTTTTGGCAGGCATGTTAATACCAATAGCGAATGTCTCGGTAGCAAAAAGGCACTTGATCAACCCCTCCGAGAAAAGAATCTCGACAATTTCTTTCAGAATAGGCAACAGTCCACCATGATGGATTCCAATACCGCGTTTCAATAATGGCAACAACGCTTCCACTTGTGGTAATTTACGATCATCTTCCGATAGGCTCTCAATCGCATTCGAAAACACTTGCGAGATCAAATCCTTCTCGACCTCATCCGTGTAATCTTCACGCTTCAATTCCAAAGCATACTTTTCACAATCCTTTTTGGAGAAGGAGAATACAATCACGGGGTTGAGATTGCGCGTCATTACCAACTTGACTATGCGATGCAGGTCATTGTTTGGTCCTTTCCCTCCACCGGCACCAAATTTGCGTTTCTGTCCCCGACCACCCTTGCCATTTCCAGAGTCCATAATGGCCTCGGCAATTGCTCCCTCGACACCTCCCCCTCCTTGAAGTGCTGACATGGCTTTTTGAAAGTTCGATTCGCGAAATTTGCCCTTCTCATCTACCACCAAATGCAACCCATCCCCTCCCTGGGGAAAGATGTAATGCTGCAAAGGCGTAGGACGATAATTCGTGTATACCACATGACAAGGCTGATGATGTATCTTGGCAATCCAACTAACAAACTGGCGTGCATTGGGAATTGTCGCTGACAGGAACACAAAGCGCACTTTGTGTGGTAGCAAGATAATACTCTCCTCCCAAACCACACCACGTTCCTTATCACGCATGTAATGGACTTCATCGTAGATCACCCAGGCCACCTCTCGCATCACTTCAGATCCTCGATACAACATGGAGCGTAAAATTTCAGTGGTCATTACAAGACAGGTAGCGGTAGGATTGATGGTAATATCGCCCGTCATTAATCCAACATCATCAAACTCCTCTTGCAAATCACGATACTTTTGATTCGATAATGCTTTAATTGGCGATGTGTAAACGACACGCTGTCCATCACGGAGAGATTTGGCAATGGCGTATTCGGCCACGACGGTCTTACCCGCGGATGTATGTGCTGCTACGAGGACACTCTCATTCTTTTCTACATAATTGATTGCCGTCTGTTGAAAGGGGTCGAGGGTGAATGGGTAGACTTTGGCAGGTGGGCGATTCTTGTTGATGGTGGCTTCATCGTCAGTTGTTGGGATGAGTGGACCATCGGGCATTGCTGAGTAGGATCTAATTGACTTATCGTGAGATGTCCCCGTAGCGACCTCCCTATTTTCATCGATGACAACAGTTGAGGTAGCTCCGGCATCGCCACTGGTGGAGGAGCGCTCCTGGTCATTATTCGGTGCATCATCGGTGAATTTCTTTTGAGTGTGACCCACAGCATGATGCATCGATGAGAATACATCGGCGTACATTGTAGAAACAGCCTTGGCCTTTCCTGATTGTTGCGAGTCGGTAAGATCAGTGTTGGTATCAGCTGCCTTATTGATGTCATCGTCATCGCCGCCGCGATCGTCGTTCATGTTGTCATCATCATCGTCCGCCGGTATTATTTTGTTGTTTGATACATATCCTGTTGTTTCATCAGAAGTTTCTTTAGAATCCTTACTAAATGATGCGTCGGCAGTAGCTTGATCGTTGTCATCTTCGCCGTCGAAGGCCCCAAATAGGGCATCAAGGTCCGCCATGGTCAATGGAGGTCAATGGCAATGGCAACGGCAATGGGCAGATTGACGATTGCGATTGAGATTGAGGCAGTGAGGGGTGTCCTTGGTGAATGAGGGGGGCGGTGCATCGGTGAGCGAGAGATGGATGGTGCTCGCGCGCTCGACGTCCGATAGGAGACTATGTAGCGGCGGGGCGGGCGGCGGCGGACAGACATCGGTCTCCCGCCAAAAAAGGAAATCCACGTGGAGTATGGATGAATTCCACGTGGAGTCTTTTCAACTCCACGTGGAGTCTTGATCGACGTGGAACAGGCATTCGGTCGAGACAGTATGCATGCATGGCATCGTACTTCATCGTTCCGCGTATGCTCGTCAATGTATTGTATGGGATTAATCAATGAAGGGACGAAGAGGGTGGCAGTCGGTGTGGATTGCAGTTTCTAGCATACGGACCTCCACGTAGCATAAGTGATCAAGACGTCGTTTCTGAGGAATGCTGCGTGCTGCCACTGGCGTAATAAAGCATTATCATGTGATTATCTTATCCGCCAAAAGAACTCTCTGAAGCCTCACCATTATCACAAGACGACCTGATGCATCAGCCATCCCAGTCCTATTGACTGACAGCTCGTTCAGAACAACATGAGACACGAGTTTTGCGTCGTCATTCACTGTCACTGCATGTAACAAGGCCGATTCTAGTGACCTGGAGCTGATTATTGATCCTTCTAGGAGTACACACAAAAAGTTACCGATGGATTCACAACTGATTGGATTTGGTTCTCCACTCATCCCAGGATTCATTGCACCAATCAATGTTAGCATATTGTCGACATCACATAGCAAGGACTCTAACTCCTGCTTCGATGTGTCTGCGTACCCTAGCTTGCCGAGAACACTTAATACATCCGTGACCTCGATGACAGCGCCGAGCAAATGTCGATGTAATGGATTAGTGAAGAACCTCTTCAAAGCCGAGAGTATATGCATTTCAAAGTCTAAAACTGTCGGAGGAATACCAGCTCCAATGAAGTATCGTTGTAAGTATTCAATTGCTTTTTTCGCTCCTCCTTTCAAGCTTGTGAAGGCTATGTCGATACCAGCCGAGTCGTCCACTTCCATTGTCTGAAGCCGACTTAATGATGCGGTCAAAACAGCAAGATTGTGGAATGAATTGCCCGACTGTATACTCTCTCCTTCTACTGAACGGTCTCTCTTCAATGCATTGAGTGGTACCCCTGCCAAAAATTTCTTTTCCTTCCTGATGAATTCCTCCACGAGTTTCTTTTTATCTTGGTGAATAACTGAATGAATGATATTTCGTCCCTGATGAAATGCATGGGATATCGCCAGTGAAGATGCAACTTCGACGACTTTGGTCTGAGTCTCGGGTGGCGCTAGCAAATGCAAGGTTCCCGTGATTGTACGATCAAAGTGATCTTTCATTAGAGTTGTGGCCGCTTCCTCTGCTTTCGAGTCCAGCAAATTGAGTAGTTTTGTGTATTCCTCCACGGTCATTCTAGGATATTTGTTGAAATATTCTTCAAATGACGCAGCTTCGTGCTTAAATATTGGAATGATGCATGCATGAGAAGCTGTGTGAGCAAAATTTTTGATGGCACGATCGACCACAATCTCACACAGCTGTTGCAAATCCTTGTGTTGGTGAAAGAATGAGTCGACCAGTCTCTCTCTGATGCCAACGTTTTTGTTCGGTGTTCTAGAGCGCTTGATTGACCAAGGGCTCATCTGACCGATGAGAACAATTTGGGAGATAAGGTTGGGTTCCATTCCTCCCAAATTAGTAATGGTGTCCGGTCGTACTTTCTTTGGTGCGGTGGTTGCAACTTTATCGTTGTTTTGCGCCAAATCCTTTAGAAGATCGTGCAGATCCTTCAGGTGTGGTATCAACGACGTTGAAGTATGCTGACTAAACCACAGTGGGAGGACGTCGAGAGAGATCAGACCTGCAGATTCTGGTGTAGCAGACTCACGGGTCGGAATGTTCAGTATGTCTAAATGTTGGGATGGAGCGAGCCCAACAACGTCACGAAACAGAGCTTCCAACTGCAATGATACTTGCATCATGTTTGTTTGATGAAAACTGTGACTGCTTAATTGATATGGAAAGCAGCGGTGCTTGATACTCAATAGCAGAGCAAATGTGTCGATGTAGTACGGAAATCTCCTCGAAACTGCATCCCTGTGTAGAGTGTTCAATCGAAAATGTGAGTGTAGTACCAGTACTGATAGTACCAATGCAGGAGACCAAAATAATTCAACTGCGTACCATTTCATCATTCCAAGATATTGTGTCACCCACGGAATAACAACTACCAAGCGATTGTGTATCCATGCTTCTTCGATGCACTTCCTTATGTTGATCGATGATGTGTTGAGGTCGTAATCTCTGTCAGGGATTGAATCGGCAGCAAGTTCCCAATTCGGACTGAAGTCAAGCATACCGAGAAATTTCGCCAGCATCTGAGTTTTTGCGATGTAATCGTATAAATCCTTCGTTTCGTTGACAGCCGTCATCTCATTTATTTGTTGAGCCAATCTACTCTTCAAATGCATGTTGAATGTGTACGAGTCGCCAGCTCTAATGAATATAGAGAAAAATTCCTGATGGCCAGTAAAACTCTGATCTGGTGTCGACGCTGTGCTAGTAGATGATCCTCGCTGATCGATGCGCAGCGTTTTACTACTTCTATTCGCTTGAGCGCTTGTTGAGGTGAATCTCATGTGAAGTTTCTTTCGTAAAGGCAATATGCAACGGGTTAGAAAGTCTGGAGTATTTGATATCGGGTACAGCCAACAAACTTACTTGCAATCGCTTTTTGTCCCCGATTTGCCTTAGGACTTCAGAATCGGTCTCACTGATAGGGGCAAGCCCCGTCTGAAGGAGCAAGTCGCAAACGAAGTTGACAAACCAAAACGTATTTCCAGGAGAAACATTGCTCAATATCTCTCTAGATGCATGCTGTAGAGAAACAATGCTTTTCTCGACCTGCTCCTGTTCCATCAGCCTACCACGGATATCTTGAAATCCACGAAGCTGGAAGAGGAAAGAATCACGCAACTCCTCTCGTTCTTTGTAAATCATGTTCAATTGGGCCGAACGATAATTGTGTCGAGAATCGCGTGCGTGATCAAAGGGCAAAGTGAGATGCGGAGTATTCGTGATGTGCCCCAGCGCTTTTCGGTCGGCATCAAATATTAGTTCTGACTTTCCTGCATAGATAATATCCTGCATTGCCGTGCACAATCCTCGGCAGTGTATTTGCAGGGCTGGAAAAACGACAAACAATTTGAGCGTTTCATGTCCCAAATTTACAATGACAGACTCCAAGTTCGTTAACGTTTTGGCGGCGAAGTCTCGACACGATTGTTCACAGTTGAAAATCACATCATATGGCTGAGTTCCATTTGTATCCGTCTTTTTCCGTGTAAGATTCTTATTTGACAGAGACAATAGCCTTAGAAGAAGGTGAAATTCCAGCAAAAGCGAGGGTGCCAAGTGCGACCTTAAAATGGCAACATAAATCAACACAAGTCTTTCCGACTTTTGTTGAATGTACTCATCGATGCCTGTGTTAGTAACCCTGACAATTCCGACCTTTTCTGCATCATCCGTGCAAATTTCATTGTCTGTGGAGAACTGTATTCCCGTCTTCGGAGATGGTGCCGGCACTGAATCAGAATCAAATGTAAATGAATTGAATGTTTGTCGAAGTGGATAAGTTGATGCTGCAGGTGATACTGAGGTTGCATTTCCGCTCGCAGTCATTTGACAACCATTCGACTGTATTGTTGCATTGATGGCATTCTGCGATTGAATATTGGTGGTGATGATATTATTTGTTGCATTCCAGCTATTCGATTTATTACCGCCACCATTTGTATCAGAAGTAATCTTTGGACCTTTGTTTTTCTTTCTTCCCACAAGTAACGTCGGTGGTGAGGCGGAAGATATTGACGGAAGAGTCGGAAATGAGTCCTCATAAGATTTGTCATTCAAATTTGGATGATTATTATTGTCGTCCTTGAGGAAAGGAGATGTGCTGACACTTGGTGATGCCTCTAGAAATTGTCGGCATGCGTCTCGTATTGCATTTAAGATTGCAATAGACGCATGCAATCGATTGGGGCAGTGGTTTGGCTGCGTCTTCACTCTCTCATCGTCTATCGTTGGCAATGAGGCACCCGATAACCAACGTATCAGCGATGATGTCTGCTGGTCTGAATCGACTGCCGATGTAGCGGTATCGGGCTGGAAATCATGGCAAGCGCAGAGCTCGACGCGACAAGAATTACGTCTTGGTTCTCTCTTGGTTGGCGTCGCCACCAACAGAATCCGTCCCTTTGTGGACATTATCCTGCGGAGTCTGTACGATGTCTACCAGTATCGATAGAGATAAGGCATGCTCGCCGGTCTCCGGCAAAGCAATAGCGTCGACGGAGGCGATGGTGGATTAGGATGAGGTGGATCGATGGGGCAGCGGGGCGGCGGGCGCGGTGGAGGAGCGTTCCCGCCAAAAGAATGTTGGGCCAAAGAGTTTTGGCGCGAACAGTGAATTGTCGACGTGTGGGGGGAAATGGCGGGAGACACCGCCACCTCATCACTTCGACGAGAGAGAAAGAAACGAAGAACGATGAGCCACCATGCACCATGGCCGATCGATGGTATTCGTAGATATGGTACCACGTACCATGTTGTTGTCCGGTTCATCTCCTAGATATAAATATTATCTCATCATAACCAGCACCTTCACGAGTCCTCTCATATATCAAGTCTCAAAGTCGCCATGTCAAAGGAAATAGCAATCGTATCATTACTGATTATTGCCGCATCAACTCGCGGCGCTGCAGCTTTTTCGAGCGCAGCCAACCAAATAACGTCACTTCGTGCTGCTGCTGGTAGTGGAAGATTTATTATCGACTCATCGTCCGTATTATGTGAGTCATTCAACGACGACGACGACGACGAATACGAACCACAGGAGAAGAAAAAGGGTTTCTTCGCGAACTTCTTTGAAGAGTTGGATGCCTTCGTGGACGATGCTACCTCTCGTCGACTCGGAAATGGTGCTCAGTACTATGGAAAGAGAAAGAGCAGTTTTTACGGGAAGGATGATGCAAATAGGAAGAAGGATAAGGTGAGCCCATCGTCATGATAATATGTGACAACCATATTTGTGTATTAACATTCCGTTCTGAGCTGAATCTAATCATTTTGCTCTCCAATGGTACAACGCTGGCCAGGCTGTGTCAGATCCTCTCGAGGATTATCGTGGACCCAGTAATGCAGGTTATTTTAAGTGGATGCCAGATGCAGAGACCGGAGAACTGAAACCTGTGACAAGGCTGCGAGAAGTTAATATTGAGAAGAAGTCTCGGTTTTGAGTACGTGAATTAATACCTGCGGTTAGTTGTAGTGTTGTATTGAAGCCTCTGGAAAAGGCTGAGAGTATTGCTCCAACGAAGGCTAGAAGGTATCTTCCCGGAGTGCTCATGGTTTTGTTCGTCAACTGCCAAACGCAACATCATACACGCTAGAGTACTCGGTAGCATAATTAATATCAAGCCCTTCCTTCAAATAATCTGGGAGCTCTTCAAAATCGCGCCGACAATCCTCAGGAAGAATAATTGTTTTGATACATGCTCTCCTAGCAGCCATGATTTTTTCTTTAATTCCTCCGACAGCTAGCACTTTACCTGTAAGGCTGTAGTTGCGGAGATAGGAATGGCGTCAGAAATCTTGAGGATGATTATTTCCAACGATAAAAGATCTAAATGAGCATACTACTACTACTCACCTCACTTCACCCGTCATCGCAAGATCACTCTTGATGGGTCTGTCGAGTGCCAGTGACAGCATTGCAGTTACCATCGTAATTCCAGCAGATGGTCCGTCTTTCGGTGTCGCCCCTTCAGGAACATGCATGTGAACATCTGTGACGTCGAAGAAATCATTATCAGGTGCAATATCTGCTAGCCTGGCGCGAGCAACAGTGTATGCAATTTGAGTGCTCTCCTTCATTACATCCCCCAGTTGACCAGTGACTTTGATGGTTCCACCTCCTCGAGTTTTTCCTTCAGGGTCAAGTCCACGCTTGATACCTTGTGTTTCGACATAAAGTGCAGCTCCTCCCATGCTTGTCCAAGCAAGCCCCATCACAACACCGTGAGGTAGAGGATCAATCTCGTAGAGCCTGTCAGATGTAAAAATGGGCTTCCCGACGTATTCATGCAAGTTGTCAGAAGTTACTTCCCATGTGTTCGACTTTCTGGAGCTCTTCACTGTGAGGTTTGTCCCTTCTTCTTCCGCAACCACCTGCAAACTGAGTAGTCGAGTGATTTTGTCAATCTTCTTTGCAAGATTACGGACACCTGCTTCACGACAATACCATCGAACAAGGCTTTCGAGCGCACTTCTATGGATGGCGAGAGATTCTGGAACCTTTTCTGTCAGTCGATACACTATTTCGGTATGGTCTGATTGCTCCCCCTCATTCTCCTTCCGTTCTGCATCATTTTCGTTGACGTCAGTCTTCTCTTCCGTGGGCAATTCTTTCACCATCAATCCACTGTTCACCATTGATTTCGGAACAAGATACTTTTCTGCAATCTCCAACTTCTCTGGTACGTCGTAGCCCGATAAACGAATCACCTCCATTCTGTCCAGCAATGGGCCTGGGATTCGATCGAGTTCATTCGCAGTGCACATGAAAAGGACCTTGCTAATATCTACTGGGGCATCGATGAAGTGATCTCGAAACGAATTGTTCTGGCTTGGGTCTAACACCTCAAGAAGTGCACTCGCAGGATCTCCTCGGTAATCTCTCCCGAGCTTGTCAATTTCATCGATCAACACGAGTGGATTGGTAGACTCCGTGCTTTTCAGGCACTGAATGATTTTCCCCGGCATGGCGCCCACGTAGGTTCGTCGATGCCCTTTGATCTCACTGACATCTGACATACCACCTACGCTGAATCGGAAGAACTTTCGCCCTAACGCCGCAGCTACACTCTCAGCGATGCTAGTCTTACCAGTGCCCGGAGGGCCCACCAGGCACAGAATCTTTCCCTGAACAGTTCCCTTGAGCTTCCCCACTGCAATGAATTGCAAAATTGTTTCCTTCACTTCATCTAAACCGTAGTGGTCGCGGTCAAGCACTCGTCGTGCATCAGAAATCCCAAAGTTTTCCTCCGTTGTGACGCCCCATGGGATGTTAGTAAGCCAGTCTAAGTAGCTCCGTGTGACATTGAATTCAGATGAATTCTTCTCCAGTGTGGAAAGCTTATCCAATTCAGACTCAATTATCTCATCAATCTCCTGTGGAATCGACGGATGCTCTGCTAGCTTCTTACGATACTTTTCAATCAGTGTTTCCTTATCGTCCTTCTCCATTCCTAATTCTTTTTTGATTGACTTAAGTTGCTCTGTCAAGAAGTACTTTCGTTGTGCCTCGCTCATCTTCTCTTCTACTTTGGCACTAATTTCTTTCTGCAACTTGCTAACCTCTCTTTCTTTCGACAGTAGAACAAGTGCTTTGTGAAGCCTCAACTCAGGATCTTTCTCTTCTAACACTGACTGAAGATCAGCTGCATCTCCTCCACTACTCAGGGACGCTGCAAAGTCGGCTAATCGATATGGATCATTCATGTCGAACATGTGTGCTGATGGTACCATATTGACCACTTGCTCTCTAAATAGAGCATTCATCTGTGCAACTTCACGAATGGCGCTCAAAACTTCTTGACAAAGAGCGCGAATAGTGTCATCGCGTGACGAGTCCTCACCACGAACATACTGAAGTCGATCCCAATGTGATACCGTAACATCGATTGGAGGTCCAATGTCGTCGATAGACAATAAATCGATGCGACGATGAGGCATGATAAGAAGATTGGCGTGATCATGGTTCGATCTATGCGTGTCATCCTCATCGTTCTCATCTTTCGGCTCGCTGGTTGTGAATGGGTGAGCATGGTCATCGTCGTCCGCGTTTTGCTCGGGCTTCGTCATTCTCTGAATCTGAGCAAATGTCCCTACCGAATACAGATCCGATTCGCTAGTCATTACCTCTGGCTTAACAAAACCTTTTGATAGGTCTGGGATATCTTTTCGTAGGAAAATACCAATGTATCCACCCGACCCACCAGTCATGATCTTTTCCACTGCACTGATTGTTTTCTATGAAATTCCGAGTAAATCATTGAGAAAGTGTCAGCATGATTGGTACTACAACCGAGGAACGAAGCATTTATTAATCTAACAATATGCGTACCTGATCTGTAATAGTAATGGGGGTCTGATATTGGACAAATATAAATATGAGTTGATGTGTGCAAGAGATGATGCAATAATGCCATCGAAAATTATTGACGTACCAACACACCAGGAAATACTGGACCTCGAACCACAGGCAACGCCAGCAAGTGCGGATATCTTGGAGCTTGATCACCAAATCCGAGTCTATGCGCTGGAAGCAACACGTTGCTAGGTGTCGAGCTTCCAAGCGAGATTGTTGAGCGTGAAGATCTTTTGTACTTTGAGGAATTGTCCAGTGATGGAGACGGTTCAGTGTCTGCGTCAACAGAATTGGTGCCTTCCTCATCTTTGTTGTCGTTTTTGCTGCTGCCGTCTTCCTTTTCACTTTTTTCGCCCTCTCCATTCTTCTCCTCTCCTTTATCACCATCTTTGTCCTCCGATTTCTTATCCTTATCACCCTTTCCCTTGGCATCATCGTTATTGTCATTATTGTCGCTGCCGCTTCCAAAAAAGAAACACCGATTTTGTGTGCATTGGAAACCATTGTTATAAGTATTGCTATTATTTAAGCATGCCAGTGTCGGTGACGCATGCTTATGCAGGAGCAAATGACGTTCCAATGGAGTTCTCGAGCTGGAAAGTCGAAGGCGGCCAAGATTCGTTTCAGCAGTGTAGACAGTGCATGAGGAATAAGATCTGCCTACGGACCGGGCAAGAAGCGTCCGCCTGAGCATGGTGATGCCGAAACCGAAACGAGATGCTTGGACGATATGATGCTTGATGAGTGGTAGAAGAGACTACCTATTGCCTCTCGAGACCTCGGTTGCTAAGGGTGGTAGAGCACTCGTGGGCCATTCCAATTCCATGGCCATCTCGCCATGGTCGAGATGAGAAGTGGACGACGACGAGGACGATGCCGAAGTCGAAGCCGATGAAGGACGTGTGTCAGAAATTTTGGCGCCAAAGGGGACGCTGTGTCCTCCGCGTGGAGTCTTCAAAGGCGTGAACACGGCCGGGGTGGCAGCTGCAGCGGCAGGTGTGCGAAGCCACGTGGAGGAGACAATCTTAATCTTCGCTCAGGGTGCCGATACTTATCATCTTAGCGTGATTCTTTAGTAGTACTTTCAACATCCTTATGTGGCGAAGAGATCAGTATCCCTCTCCTAAGATTTTGAAAACGAAAGGGGCGCCATGCGTCATTTGCTACGATACAATTGTTGCATTAACATTTGTATCGTTCTTCTTCCTTAGCATACTTCCCAAATCCAACTACATTCTTTGTCTCCGCGAACGATAATATCTTGTCAAATGTTGGCTTTCCCTCCTTAATCAAGTCTAAAGATTCTTGCATAGATTTGATTGATGCACTTAACAATGTCAATGGATATGCCGCCATTGTGTATCCCATTTGTTGTAATTCCGCAGGTGGTAGAATTGGAGTCGAACCGTACTCAAGCATGTTTGCTAATTTTGGACCGGATACTCGCCGACAGTACTCTTCCATTTGTTCGACGGATTGTGGTGCCTCCAGGAAAGTCATATCACACCCAATTTCTCGGAATTTAATGCATCGTTGGATAGCATCCTCTTTGAAATCCGATGCATGAATAATTGATGACATAAGATTGTTCTGCATTCATTGTACGTGCAAATAATGAACGAAGAGTTAAGCGATGCTCACCAAACCCATCAGTAACAAGTGAATCGGTTCTCGCTAATATCAATGGCCCTGTTCCTTTTCCAAACAATGCCTCATACTCATCCCTGTACGTTTCAAGCGCATGACGAGTTTACACCCACAATAATATGGATTCTTGAGCATAGAAACAATGCAAAATTGGTTTGCAAAACAATGTGCTTCCTTACCTTGCATCGCATGCAGCTTGAACTCGTTTCATAGCCTCATCAAACGGTACAACGGATTTGCCGGCAACATGTCCACATCGCTTGGGAGCTAACTGATCTTCAATCATCATCCCCGCCATTCCGGCCCTGGCGTAGCCAAACACTGTCCGTTTCACATTAATTGCATTCCCATATCCCGTGTCTCCGTCAGCAATGCATGGAATAGCAACGGGTGGACCGCTTTGATCTGGTTCGCCGTAGTTGACCAATTCCAGAGCTGCACTCGACAGTCCTTCGGCAACAGAGTTGGCGGCGGATAACATCTCATTAAATGATACAAGCTGAGTATCCGGATAACCGTTGGCGCCACTGACGCCAAATCCTGTCATGAAAGTAGCATTGAAGCCCGCCAGTCCGACAAGTCTGGCAGTCAATCCGTCGTAGCAGCAAGGCAGGAGTATGATGGGTGCCTCGCCGCTGTCAGTGGCGTGTAAGAGTCGTCGAAGTCTCTCTGGCGGTGGACATCCGAATGCTGAGGCAAACAATATTGGCGTATGCAGTAGAAGTTTTACAATTATCATACATATTGCGTAGTACGCGTGTGTGAAACGGACCGATGGTATCGTCGTCTTCGTGGATTTGTCAACCATGGCACCAATCTTCTCGATGGAATTGAGAGAGTTTGATGTGATGTTGATTGTTGAGGCCCATCCTCAACATCAACAGTTGATCAACAGTTGATGTGGATTTGGATTTTGGATTTGTTGTGGCGCGGAAGCTCGCGGGAGATCTTGTCTCCCGCCAAATTCATCGTGTGTCCGAAGTGGAAACATTTTCGTGTCCAACCCACTTACCGCGCTCACTAAACTTTTGTACGTGGGAATTCATTGCTCCTACGTGGAAGGACCATCGTCTTGCTGTCGCCACCATTGCCCGCAACAACAACACTACACCGACGACGACGAGGGGAACAATATCATGCTCATGCTGTAAATTTCGTTTGGCATTTGGTAGTACTACGAAGAGGTGGGTTAGGCAAAGACGGTAGCAGTAATAGGGTATCAGCTGGTGCCCAAACATCGATAATCTATGGCTTATCCTGCATGGCTATCGGTTGTGGCGGCTCAGTAGGGACCTATGGATGTTTCGGCGCCGTTGCCATCACTGTTCAGACCCAAGTCTCACATTTATTTTTCTCTTCCCCTCCCTTCTCCATTGCAGTCGATTAATTAAATCATCATGCCTGTTAAGAGACGCAACCACGGAAGGAATAAGCACGGACGTGGACACGTCAACCGTGTCAGGTGAGCACTTAATAATGGAGTGGTCTTGGAACGACGCGAGATGTAATCTGGTGGACCGTTCGGCGGTTATCACATGTCATCGACTCACAAATCTTTGCTCTTCAATCTCTATCTATTCATAATAATTTATGATATCCAGATGTGCATCAACTGGAAAGGCCATCCCCAAGGACAAGGCCATCAAGCGCTTTATTGTCCGCAATATCGTTGATGCCTCATCACTTCGAGACATTAAGGATGCCTCTGCTTACCCGGAATATCAGCTTCCCAAACTATACCTTAAGATGTACTACTGCGTTGAGGCCGCTGTGCATCAGCGTATTGTGCGTGGTCGTTCCAAGGAGGCTCGTAGGATCCGTACACCTCCGGAGAGGAAGAGCTTTGCTAGCAAGAAGTAAATGTGTACTGAAATAAGTGGAAGAACTAACAACATTGTTTCATGAGATATTTCTATGAATCGTTGATTGAATTTCTGCCCCTGTCCTCGAATGTCAATTGAATCACCCTTATACGCATAGTCACCAACAATAGATAACTTTTTGCGTCGAGGTAATTTAGGACAGCTACAACCCCTTATTGGTTGCGGTTGCCGGTATGACCACAATCAAGACTCAAGACCACATCATTAAAATGTTGCAGAGTAATAAACTCCTTTCTTTTTGACATTGGCAGAGGTGCCGGCAACTTCATCTCCATCCAGCCAACCATCAGGAATCAAGTCTCTATCAACTTTTGCCTTAAAAACACCACCCTGTCCAGAAACTTTAACACCGCGTATCAGGTACTCCACTCGTTTGATTTCAGTCACTCGCATTCCACTATCTTCTCCAAAGGCAGCCACTGCTCTTTGAAAGTCTGGATTACATCGTTCTTCTAAAGTTGTTTCATATGTCTTACCCAACTCGACTATGGCAACGGCCATGCCTTTGGTGTAACCCGGTGGTAACGATTTGAGCGCTTGTATCTCATTATCATCAAGTCCTCCACTCCTCATAACATCAATGTGTCGATCACCGTCGGGATATATTCGTTGACCTACATGGAGGAGCATTTTGGTGCCCTCTGGATAGGGTGTGAACATGGTACCATTCCTTGTCTCGAGAGTTTTGTATCCATTGCTAAGGAGTGCCGCGAAGGGTAAATTCATGCTAAACACTCTCAGTTCCACATTGTTATTTCCTTCCTCGATATTATCCTTGTTCACAAACTCAATGTTCGCTGCAGCATCCTTTCCATTTCTCGAGTCGGAAGAGATTGTAAATGACAACTCATCGCCTTCTTCTACATCTTCGCCAATTGGCAGTGCACTAAAATGAAAGAATACATCCTTCGTACTACGGTCTCCATACCGTATGAACCCAAAACGCTTTTCCCTACTGATGAATTTGACTTGACCCACGTGTCGTTGGTTGCGATCAGCCTTCGTTTTCAGTATGGTAACTGAACTATCCCACTCAATAATAGTACCAGGAGTTTTGTGTGCTGACCAATCCTTGTAATGCTGCAATGCATTCTTCCATATCGAAAGTTCATACAACCCATTCGGACAATGCACAGATAGTACACCCAACTGCGCAGATACCAGTTCACAATTCCCATACCGTCCATCGCGGGCATCATCAAAGAATATCATGTCGCTGTAGGCAATGCCCGAATTGCGTTGTAAATTTGTAAAATGTTGTATTTTATCACCAGGGAATATTTCAATGTAGTCAAAAAAGTCACGTAGGTCGAATTGATCTAATAGATGATGTGCCCACTCTACCGATTTGGTTCGTGAGGCTACTGCAAATTTCGTCTTTGCAAAATGACCGTCACCACCACCGTTGCGATCATTCTTTACTTGTTGAATAATCTCCTTGGCAGCCGGGAAGAGCTTTACATCCTTGTGTGCCACGGGAAATTGATTTGCTCGTTCAAGAGTACGCAATTGATACAATTCAGGTGTCCACAGGGTATTGTCCAAGTCGAATACCACAAGAGATGGCAGCAGGTTGGTGGTGGTGCCGCGGTGACTTCCTAATCTTGAGTACGATGATGTCATTTTGGACATGGTAAAAGCAGAGACCATGGACAGAATGCTCGCCAGGAGTAGAGACGACCTAACGATGCTAGAGGGAATCATTGTATCTCTCTAGAAAAGGATGTTAGTATGGATGTAGTGTTGATCTCCCTCCGTCGTCGATCGGCATGCAGCAGTATCCTAGCAGGATCGTAGATAATTGATGTGAGATGCATTAGGACTCGCTGACTGCTTAATCAGAATGCAGCATTTTGGCGATTTCATCTACGGTAGACTCTTGCTACAATTGCCATTATCACACAATGATGTTACTGATGGATTTTACTTCCCTAAGTAGAGTGCGTAGCAATCGCCAAATGCACTCCTACGTAATCTTTGCCAAGGCCCCGCCGCCAAATCAGCCGCCGACCGCCGACTGTGTCAAAATCAACCGTATCCGACACTCATCAACATGGTGCCACCACCAAAAGGCAAGGACTTGAGCCGCATGTCGGCCCCTCCCCCGGTATCGACGACCGCTGAGCCGTCCCCGGTAGGCTCGCCGGCGCAGGTTGCAGCTGCAACAGCGGCAGTAGCGTCGCCCAGTGGCGTAGGCGGAGCGCCCTCGCCATCGCCACGAACGGGCAAGCCCAAGGGCAAGGACTTCAGTCGAATGGCGGGTCCACCTACGTCCACCACCCCCACAGCCGAGATATCCCAACCTCCGCCAACCGTGCCCGTCTCCCAGCCTCCCATGCAACTCCAAAACAATAACATCATGCAGATGGCTCTTCCAACTCCAACCAACATGGGCAATAATCTTGCCACCAACTTTTCGCGGCAAAATTCGCTATCATCCACAATCTATGCACAGCCACCTCCGTTGGTTCATACTCAGCCTCCACAGTATCAGCCACTCGCGTCCAGTGCGCCCATGAATCCCACCCAGCAGCCGCAGCAGCAAATGCAGATGCAACAACAGCTACAACTACAACAAATGCTGCAACAGCGACAATTGCAGATGCAACAACAACAACAACAAATGCAGCAACAGCAACAAATGCAACAGCCCACGATCGTATCCTCGTTAAGCACGCATCTCAATCCATTAGTAGTGGCGCCTCAGCTACCAACGCAACGTCCTTCGTGGTCGGATGCTCGTTTATCTACTATGGTGGAGGATAGAGGACAAGCAGTCACTGCTACCCAACGGATGATGATGATGCCACCTTTCAACAGCAACAACAATAAGAAGACCAACAGCAATAACAACAATAATGACGGGTATGGCAAACCAACTCTAGCACCCATACTTGGCGAGAAGCTTCAAAAGTTATGTAATTCCATTGACCCATCCTACTCCCTCGACTCGGAGGTACAAGAACGTCTCGTAGAAATGGCCGATTCCTTTGTTGAGAAGGTAACAAAGGATGCTATAAAATTGGCCAAACATCGTGGATCATCGTACATGGATGTTGTCGATGTGGCATTGGTATTGAAGAAGGGGTATAATTTGGAGGTGCCGGGATTGGGTCCACCGAGTGTCGCTTCCACGAATGGTGAAGTAGGTGTCGGAGGTAGTATGGGAGGTCGGGGGAGTGGTACACTCATGGGAGGGTGGATTTTTGCAGACAAGGTGAACCCTGGTGAGATACGTGGCAGAGTAGGGGACGGAGATGAGCAGCAACCATCACCAAAGAAAAAGAAGCGGGGGACAATGTGACTGTTCTGACGAACACAAGTAATAGTGTACAATAGTTCATATTACATATCTGCGTTAGGCGTGTGAACTGTGTTATCTACAGAATATAGCCTTTCTATTGTGCTTTACCAAACAGTAACGAAACATTGGTCCCGCCAAATCCAAAGCTATTGCTTATTGCAGCATCGATAGTTTGTGATAACGGTTCATGCTGGACAAGATGAATCGAACGGTGGGTAGTCGTCGTCGTCGTTGCATCATCATCATCGGTGAATCGTTCAAGGGCTTGCTTTACATCGTCCGATATTTCCTCCAGATTTCGAGTATGAGGTGCAGTATCTTTGGAAACGGCCATTACAGTAAGAGCTGCTTCGATTGCACCCGCTGCACCGAGTAAATGTCCTGTAGCTCCCTTGGTGCTACTAACGAGCAATGGCGATGATGATGCATTTCCCTCCTCGTCGATGTGTGTCCTATCGAGAGCCAATCGGATTGCATTGATTTCAGCAACATCACCCATCGGCGTCGATGTTGCATGAGTATTTATGTAATCCACGCAATTCATGCTAAGACCAGCATCTTCAACTGCCTGGAGCATTGCCCGTGCGGCACCCTTCCCCGTCGGTTCTGGTGCTGTGATGTGGAATGCATCTCCGCTGTATCCCACCCCAAGGACTTCGGCTAGGATTGGTGCTCCACGTGCAACGGCGTGGTCGTATTCTTCTAAGACAAGCATGGCAGCTCCCTCGGCGAGGACAAATCCATTGCGTTTGGAATCAAATGGGCATGATGATGTTTGAGCTATGATGTCATTCTCGTGATTGTGTTCCTCTCGTTGGCCATCATTACTACCAGGCCGACGACTACTATTAGCATTGTCACTTCCACTACTTGTGCTCAATGCTCGTAATCTGCTAAACCCTGCCAACCCCAAAGCTTCTACGGCACTCTCACATCCTCCCGCAACCATTCCCTTCACTCTACCCCATTGAATCATCTCCACTGCCTGAGCAATGGCCGCGGCACCGGCAGCACATGCCTCCGAATGACTTATATTTGGTCCATGTAACTTATGATGGATGGCAATCCGTGCCGCGGGTGAATTGGGTAGTATTTGTGGTACAAAGTGAGGAGAAATCTTATGGATGTTTTTGAAGGATGTCATGGATATGTCTCGTGTTGAGGACATGCCATTGCCAATGGATACACCGTAGGATTCTCTCATAGTTTCGTGTAAGTGCGATGACATAATTTGTTGTTGCTGACCATGAGAATTCAACCAATCATGCAAGGCAGAATTATGAATTGCCTCCTGTGCTGCAATCAATGCTAACTGGACAAATCGAGCAGTCCTCCCATCCAACCACGGAGGAGAAGGTTGCATTTCTCCCGATAGATGCGCAAGTGGATGATTCTTTATCCATTCATACGGAACCGATGCGGCAACTTGACAGGATAATGGTTGAAGTATTTCCCACTCTTTTTCGAATTGATCCACCGATAGATTCTGATGTCGGAGTGCAGAATGTAAACTTGTAATTCCATGATAATTGTGAGGTTCAATGTTGTTTTTGATGCTATCCTGCGTGCGAAGCACACCCTGCCACGTAGACTGTAAATCATGACCCAGAGGAGAGATAACTCCTAGCCCTGTTATGGCCACGCGGCGCTTCGATCGATGACGATGCTCGACGCCACCTGTGGAATGATGGCGGCACGATGATGATAATGATGGCGATGATGACAGGAGCTGCCCCCGCTTGATTGAGTGGCCCACTCGATAACTATTCCCTCTAGCGGCGATCCTTCTCATGATCGGAGTATGCAGGTCTTCCGATGCCCTGGACAATATTTGGTAGTAATAGATCCGAATACCTCTTTCCCTGAATTGCTCAGTACTGTAATGGTACTGGTACTGGTACTGGTACTGGTACTGGCGGTGATGTACGGGTATCTACGATACCAAGATAGAGTCGATGGTCAATGTCAATGGTCAATCAAACGCTGATGATAGGTAGGCAAAGTACCAGAGGCATTAGCTGGCAAAAGTTTTGTTGAGGTGAAGTACTAGTATTGGTTGTGGCGGAATCGACGAGGGGGCACGGTTGAAGGGTTGACTGTTGACGGTGTTGTTGTTGTTGGACGTCGATCACTTTCACGAGGCAGTGGCTCAGAAAGATACTTAGGAAAATTTGAAATTGAAAAGGTACTTAACGATTTTGAAATTAAAATTAAATTTTGAAAAAAAACTTATCTAAAATCCAGTTTTGGCGGGAAAGAGTTCATTTTTTGGCGGGAAAAGGTATCCGCAGCATGCAGCCTGCCGCTGCTCCAACCTCGCTCTTGCTCAGCCAAGACATTAATGTCGAGCTATTTACGCGATCTTTTCTACAGCATCATTGTACATATAATCGCTAGATGATCTCAATTTTCGTGTCTTCCCTGCGCATTCAATATTTGGATTTTTTGGTGAATAGGAATACGGCTTGCTCGATCATGGCTCATGGCACGGTCGCCGGAGAAGCCACATCGGCTCAGCGGTCGAGGGTCTGATAGAATGGCTCAAAGAAGTACTCCTAGTGGAGGATCATCCGAAATGAAGGCTGTGTCGGAAGCTAGTAGCCGTTCGTCGGCGCTATCGTCGGCGCAAGTAGTGGTAGGGCCAACACGAGCAGCTGCACCTGCCCCTACATCGGCGAGCCTTCCCGCTGGACTCCCCTTTGGACAGAGTGTCGCGATTGGTAGCCACGCAAGATCATTTGCATTGCTGTCTTCTGCTGCTGCTTCAGCTTCGCAAACTGACAGCAAATCAGGCAAGCCCCATCACTATTATCAATCGCAAAATCCTCCACCATCCAGGGCCAGGGGGCGTGGTGGAAGACGTCATTTTCATCAAGGGCATAATGATCAACCTCGCCCTAGACATGATCAGAAATTACAATGGAATGGTCGTGAAAATAATTATCGTGGCCGAGACGAGAGATCTAGGAATATGGATGATTCACAAAGCTGGGAAAGACACCGTCAATACCAAAACAGTTCGTCATACCGTGAATATCATCGAGACCATTCTGATCATTCACGTGGACGTAATCACGACTACTATACGGCTGGCCAAAATCATTACTTCCCGGAATACACGAACTATCCGAATAATAATGACTACTATAGATCTCGCAATTATGGCTCCCTTCAACACTACACACCAAGGGAAATTACCGATTCAGCTGGACAGAGACAGAGTATTTCTAGCTTTGATTACGCGAGGGGACAAAACCAACGTTGTGAACCGTATTACAGCGACTATCGCTTTCAAAGTGGCCAAGATTCACATCGTGAGGAGTGCAAGGGAGATTACCATGCCAAGGCTGATTCTCATTCGAAGTCGGATAATGAGATGCTCAAGCATACTCTTGAAAAGATTGAATTGGAGACAAAAATCCAGGCAGCGCTGTTGGAGAAGAAGAAGGTTGAACAACTTGTTCAAATGCAAGAGAATCAAAGCACTCCGCAAGACAACGCTGCATCTACTGGACCTCTTGCTCGGCCTAATCCTGCTGGAGTCGCAGCTCTACCTTTTGCTGCAATAGACACTACTCTCACCACTTCTCAGCAGCCTGTTGTCCGCCCTTTGGCTACAATAGAAACTGCCGCTCCAACTGCTCATAATACGGCTACTGCTCAGTCTCTTGCTGTGAGAAGAACTGCTGTAAGCGCTGCTCGAACGGACGACGGCGACGATGACATCGTTGATTTTTCCACAACAATGCACACAGCTGACGATTCTTCCGATGATTCTTATGTAGCGACAGCAAACACAGCTAGAATGTCTTATCCGTCAACTGCTCGACCTCTTGCTGTGAGAGAATCTACTGCCAGCACTGCTCCATCGCCAATGGACAACGACGTCGTTGATGTCTCTGCAACAGTTGAATCATTAGATGAAGATGAGCAAGTGCCTCCAAGACGAGCAAAAGACGCCCCAAAGAGAAAGAAGCCCGTGGCTCGTAATTCAAGACGAGCAAAGCTCACAAGAAATCTAGAAAGGAAGCGTGAGGCAAAAGTTGCTGATGATGAACCGAGGAAACATAAATTGTTACAAGCACGGGATGTAGATATGGCTCTCCTGTCCGAAGGCAAGAGCGATATGCATCAACACTCGGAATTGGATCTCATGTCCACATTCACTCCCGAGATAGTTGATCATTATTTGCCGGCGAAAGGGGGTGTTGCAAAGTACCTTGTTGGGTGGAAATGTTCTGGGCGTGTGGGGCAGTTGAGTGGTCAGAGTTGTCTCACATGGGTGAGCCATGAAGATTTTCTCTTCCCAGCTCTAGCTGGCAAATATCTTGACGACAAGAAATTGGGCGCCGTTTGGATCAAACAATGCGTGGAACGGGAGCAGTGCTTGAAGTTGCTCAATTCTGCGACCCTTGACAACGATGAGTATGAATCACAAGTTGAAATCGACTTCTGCTGCTACCTGTGCAAGTGCCCCTGGGATCATCCAATGAAGAATACGACTCGAAACTGTGAGTATGGTCTAAAATTTCATCGTGGGTGTTGCCATGGTCTAGACAAGGATACACTAGAATCGTTCGTGTCACCAGTGGGGCAGCAGGTCCTTGAGCAATTTTCTGGTAGTGGTATAGACGAGGGAACAACCGGGGCGGATGAATCCCACACTCTAGTCAAAGTTGAGGAGCGATCTGACGCTGTATTGG
Source organism: Discostella pseudostelligera (assembly GCA_036940085.1). Taxonomy (NCBI): domain Eukaryota; phylum Bacillariophyta; class Thalassiosirophyceae; order Thalassiosirales; family Thalassiosiraceae; genus Discostella; species Discostella pseudostelligera. The sequence goes on from JALLBK010000059.1 coordinate 95,336, forward strand.
AGGTAGTTGGCGGTGACAGTTCCATGTATTCCCGGTCACTTCGGGACCGTAAGGCCATGAGGGAAAGGCAAAGTGCTGTGGTTTTGTGTCTAAATGCTGGTGTAGGAAGCGCCACTGTATCGTTGAAAGCCCTTGGAATGCAGGTTGGCAAGATCATCCATGTAGATCGTGACCGGTTGGCGCAACATGTTTTTCGCTCAAATCATGACATTCGCTACGGAGACACAGAGGTTGATGATGGAATAGAGCATGTTGTAGGGCTGTACGAGAGTTTTTACGATGTTGCTGATGATCCAGAGAAAGTCGTGCTGCAATATGGACCTATTGGTGAGTTTGTTCTCTTTCTAGTCATAAATTGAATGTATCTTGGCTAATGTGAAGTCACCCCGTTCATACTCCTCAGACATTGTCATGTGCTCGACTGTACGCGGGTTATCGAGAGAGGAAAGCGTGCAATTTACCTCCAACTTTTTCATGCTTGTGGATGACATCAAGAGGCTCAACATGCAACACTTCCAAGTTGATCACCTTTTTTATCTATTGGAGGTCCCATCCAACATCAAAGATGAATTGCCTTCCCGTGACTTCACTCGATGCGTTTGTGAATCAAGTGTTTTCCTTTGCAACTGGCCGATCTCGTCCCAGAGCCTCGTTCCGGTGTCAGGATTGCAGTTTGATGATGTGTTCCATCCAGGTAAACATCCGTCATGTGTGAATTTAGTCCTCCTCGTTTCTGCTCTCACAACCTTGCTTACCGTTTTGACAACAGTTACCGACCTCTTTGACTCCTTGAGGGATGCATTGTGTGCCGGCCCTTGGAACAAGTTGTGGAGGGATGAGATCCATCCAAAGTATTGGTCATTTCTCGGCCTGGGGCCCAACGGCTATGGCTTGAAACTCGAGAAAAGGGAGTTCGACTACACATTTTCGCTTCGTCTTCGAAGTCCAAACAGTGCTGACCTCTTGTCTGCGTTCGATTATTCAAACTATCTATTGGAAACATCACCATCGGTGCCATTGCTCATCATGATTCTAAGCCCGATGAAAGGGCTATTCGGTGACAAACAATACGGGCCGCGATATGACGAGATGATCCCCGAACATGAGAAATGTGAACTCTTACGCGACAAGGAGCCAGGCAGCCCAGTTTCGTCAATTGCTACTGATGCCGTGGAGAACTTACCTGCTGTGAAATTGGAAGTGAAGGAGGATAGTACAGACGATGAAGCTGCTCTCTTTGATCGGGTGGACGAATCGATTGCTCGTATCTAACCATGAGTTCGGTATTACTGTTACGTCTCAATAGTTGATATGTAATACAGGCGGATTGACTTCATGTGCTATCGTATTCATCTGTTGATAGGATTGTCCTCAATTGAAAAGAAAACATCTTCGTTTTGAAGTAGGCATTTCAACAATGGATACTCGCCATCGTCGTCGAACTCATTAGTGGAGTTGATGTCCCATTCCAGCGAGGCCACTAATGCTCGGTGAGCATCGGAGAATGCACGCTGAACTTGGAATATTCGAAATGCGTTTCGACCAACATTGTTTAAGGGGTTCAGAGGATCTTCCACCCATATTGGATCAAATTTGCCCGACGGGAATTGCTGCTTATGTGAAATATTGGTGGGTGTGCTTTGGAAGCCAAATTGTCGATGCAGAGGTTGGAGTCTATTTTGCTTTGAAGCTGAATTGCGCATCATCATGTCGGGGAACTGGCTCTGATGAGGAATGTTCCACCCTTGCACATCGCAATTCTGCAGGGAATCGTGTGCATCCTGAGAACGAAAAAAGTACTGCCTTGTTCGAACGCTCATGCCAGTGGTGCGAGGGTCGAAACAATTTCCGTAGAAATCAAGAAGACTGCAAGTATCATAGTAAAATTGGCAAAATCAAGGTCATGAGACTGTATCAGAATTTGCCAGTTTGCACCTAACTGGTCGAATACGTACCCCATAAGGAGAGAGCCACAGTCGTTCCATATAGGCACTTGCTCTTGGCAATATCTCGCAACCATGAGGAAAAGGCAGTACGACGATAAGCCACCAGTATATGCAGTCAACAATCCTCTGTCGAGCAGAAATTGCTTCAGCACCAATACCAGGGGTCGAACCATTGGCATTTCCTGTTCATCGGGTTAAACGAGGAATGAGAGACAGAAAGCAGCTGTCACTTAAATATCTTCATCATCCACGCACCTCTAAAATGTGCTGGATCATGGCCAATGCCTCCAGTCCATGGTGCTCCTTTGCATCAAAACTCAAATCCAATTGCACCACGCGAGAACGAACGTCTTTAGTGGAGACTTTAATTACAGGGACCGCCGTTCGTTCGATGACCTTGATTGACCGTTGATCTGAGTTATTAAACCGACAAACGTTAGAGTTCGATATGGAAGGTAACTTGGACCCAGTGTAGTTCTCCATACTTACCTAGCCATGATTCGGTCTTGAGCTTTCTTGCTAGAACTTTTTGGTTGGTCTCATTGATTGCATTTCGACCTTCCAAATCACCAGGCGCCGTTGCTGGGGCATTTTTGTGAACAGCGGGAAGGCATATAACGAAGTCCATATCTGACGAAGGTAGACACAGATTCGTGACGTGCGATCCATACATCTTGATTTGTGCTCGTGGCCAGAGCGCCTTCATGGAATAATATCGAGTTAGATAAGGCTACTTCACATGAAATGTAGATCAAAGATGCGCAATGAATACTACTTGCCTTCACAGTCTTCGTTATCCCTTCGACAGCTCTTATGCGACGGCCTTCTGCCTTCTTCAATTGCGACTGAAGTGAATTCATGTAGCGAGTAATATCTTCACTCAATCGAGATTTAATACCATGAAGAGGTATCGGACCAAAGAAAGCATCGTGGTGGTGAACACGGTTGAAAGCAATTGATTCCTGGCCAAGATTCCGCTCGAACGATGTATCGGAATCAGCGTATGTGCCACATCCTGAGGTGCGATATCCAACGCTATGAACGCTGTCTCCCCTAGCTTGCCATGAACTGGTGTTTTGGTTTTCAACTATTGCAACAACACTCGGATGAATATCTGTGCCATCTTCACTCATCGCCGAATAAGCCCTGTGAATACCAGCATCACTCATCGCCACAATTGACTGAGTGGAGAACTGATTTGGAAAGCTATTAGGTGCGGGCCAATGTTGTTCACTATAGAAGAAAGACGGCACTGCTTCCTGCGCGAATAACGTTGGACGGTAAAGCGGAGTGCACGTTTTTGATGCCAAAAGATTCATGAGCTTGGCGTTCTCAGCACCGAGGGTAAGGCACATATCTCTGTACAAGTTTCTCTCTTCTTTCAAAGTTGCAAGCTCCTCGGTTGCAGGCGGAGAATGCACTGATGATATTGTCGTCCCATCTTTTGTCATTGTATCCTCAGTGTGTGCACTCGGCATGACGTTACAATGACTTGCGCCATCATCCCCATCTAGGCCACTTTCACTTTTTGCGCATGCTACAGCTAAATGAAGCACTCTGTTCAGGATAGGCTCACTGGTTTGCAAAATTGGTTCAGGACCATAGAGAGTAGTATGAATAGATCTGGCACCACTTCTTGTTGTTTTGATACTCCTTGTACTCCTCGTTAAAATGGGGTGAGAATCGTCGCGGTGCTTTTGCTTGCCATCAAATGACTTCAGACTGGGTGGTTTTCTGTGGGCTGGTTTTGCAACGACATTTCGATAGCTTAAAAGTGCATCAATTTGTCGATGGCCAATGTTGTGATGGTCGTCTCTTTCGCGGCGCGATGGTTTACGGCATTCATCGATACTGCGGAGATCGTCGCGTGACAAACTGGGTTTCAGCGATTGTGCAGTAAGGTGGCCTTGAACGGATGGCTTTGGAATTACGCTACTTTGCAGATCAGATTGTTCCAGTAATTCAACCCTCAACTTTCCAAGGTCGGCAAGGGATACAAGAATAGGCGATAGCTGAGGCGGTGGAGTTGGCGGTGCAAAGGGAGTAGGAGACATTTCCATGTCGCGATTCGACTCGGAAATAACGTTTGTGGAGAGGTAGTCGACTCCGTCCTTCGATAGCGTATCTCCGTTCATTTCGTCGGTTGAATCAAAGGCTAATTGATTGGGCAAATCCATCGAAAGGTCGCATGTGCCAGTACGCATCTCCATGCTCTTGAAATTGAAAGACTTGATTGCACCGATAGGGGGTCTGTCTCCGTCACATTCGACAAACTGTGGAGCTAAGAAGTCACCAATACAGTCAAGGCCAGAATCTTCCATATACTCTCTTGATGATGCCATAGATACTGCACTTGATGATGCAATCGATGCAGCAGTTGAAGATGCTATATTCCTTTGTTGACAATCAGGGTTTGTCGTTGCTTGGTCGTTGTTGAGGAGTTCCGTAAAAATACTTGTTTCGCTTTGTCTTTGACAAGCAACACTGTTCCAACCATCGAGTGCACCTGACAGGCAGAGTGGGGCGCCATCGAATATTGAAGTCTCAGTACGGCTCGCCTGAGGGATCAACAAAGAGTCTGATGATGGCCAAAGAGCATCGTCGCTAGACATGTTTGTTGGTTGATTCATTTTGCTCGGATACATAGGCGGTTTCTTGTCCGAGGAGGCGGCACCAATTGACGCACTCCTTCTACGTTGCGGAGACGACCCGGTTTGTCGGGTAGATCGTGATGCCCACAGCTGTCGTGATCGAATCTGAGACTGGAAATTGTTACTATCACTACTAGCTCTCTGCAAGAAGGTCATCGCGGCATCTACACGAGCTCCTATTCTGTTGGACACCAAAGCAGTCGTTGCAACTTCAATATCATCGGCGCTACGCGATTTGTCGATTGATGGACAATGAGGTTCTCTCTCTGAAGTACGATACTTGGCCGGCACTGCATCTTTAAATTCATTGAAATCATCGTCCTCCACGCCAAGCTTTGCAAAAGCATTGTAGATTACGTCATTAAGAATGCTGAGTACGATCATTTTAGTGTCATTCTTCTCATTTTGCAGTAGGTAGTTCATTCGGTTGCCTTCAGAGGAATCGGAATGAGGTACCGGTGGCATGCTTGTATGGAGAATGAGTTCAACGTGTGGCTCATCTTCGTCGTCAGAGATTTCGTCATCGTCACTCTGATCAACTTTATTTGTTCCGCTTTTGGTGGATTGATTCGCAGTGCTACGCTTCTTCTTTGCCCGCTTCTTCTTCTTGAAGGCCGTTGGCTTCGTATCTACTTCTACACTAGCTAACGATTGAATCAATGACCGCTCAGCTTCACGTGCAAGTCCCTCTTGCACAAATTCCATCACTAGTGACTTCAATCTAATGCGTGGTGTGTTCCATTCGAGCAAAGGGATGGACGCAAATTCTTTCGATGCACGGTGCATCTTTGCCAACATGCTACTTTGATCACTCCAGAAAAGCAACTGATATATGAGCGAGGCATGAATTGAATTTGATATTTCGGTCTGACTGTTCGAGATGCATGCGTCTTGTTTCATTTCATCCCTCACAACTGCATTAATAGCGTAACATAGTACCCGGCCAATGGCATCTTCGCTCAAAGTTTTCATTGACTGCAAAAGGCTCTTGTCCTCCGACCCATCCATCCCACTCGCCATTGTGCCCCGATGCACATCATATGCATCCCAAAGCGAAGCCTCGAATCTGCTTGACAAGTACATAGGAAGAGTAAACCACTGCTGTGTTGGATCGAACCAAGGAGCAAAAGATTGATTCTTTCGCTCCCCCGACAATGACAGAAATTTGCCACGAGATACTATGCGTAGAGTATCAAGTATCATTTTCTTCTTCAGCCGCTCGTGCTTTGTTGAAATATCACCAGTGCAGAGTGTACATCTGAGAGACAATCCGTCTTCCCCGGTATCGATTGATTTATCCATAATTAAAGCAGTCCAATGAAGAATTGACGTATCTGCTCTTTGTTGATCGATGGTAGTACCCCTACCCAAACATGTTCCATCGTCGAATTTTGCCTGATATGCCTCAACGGTGAAACTAGTGAATGTGGGTGGATCTTCCGAAGCATTCATACTTTTGGCCATGTTGTCTCGACAATCTCCTAATGACTCAAATGCCTTATCAATTTCATCCACTTCATTAAATGTTTGCAATAGGGATGCCGTGGAACGTTTCACCCCCGCCTGAGCAAGTAAATCCAATAACTCGGCTGGCATGATACTGCTGCTACTACCGGCTCCCACTGACGAAGAAGTTGATGGATTACCGACAGACTTATCCAATGGGTTTGCTGTTTTTTTGTAAGAGACACTCTCTTCCATCGCCTCTGAATTGACCCATCGAAATAGAGTAGGACATTCCTGACTGGCTTTCGTGTGCCTACGCCACTCATACCACCCACTTTCTACTTCATCAATACCATGAAAATTATGTGCATTGCTATCTCTATCTGGATATTGATGCGACACCATTGTCATTAATAGACCAAATTCATGGGATCCCGAATCCCCAAAATTATGTAGTAGTGAACGATGATTGCCATGGCTGTGACACTGCTGCTCCTGCTGCTTCTCCCGTGGTCGCGGCCGTCGACGTCGACGAGGCGGGCAACTATCACATGATGATGCACTACTTGCATCCGATTGGAATGTAAATTCCAAAGCATCCAACAGTGATTGAAATGATAAATTATTTATCCATTGCCTCATCCCGTGTAGGTGATCGTTCTGGTTGGCATTGTCATTTTGAATTGTAGGATGATTCATATTGTTGTTGTGATGAACCTGTCGGGGGCGACGATTTGTGTCAATTCTGGCTTTGTCTTTGTGCTTTATGATGTGCCGTCTCGCTAATACTATCACTCTGGCAACAGATATTTCTGCTAAAAATGAAGAGTTGAGCGCGCAATCATCATTATTTGATAAATAGTAATGCTGGGTACTACGAGAGCCGATGGAAATACTCACCGCCATCGCCATGGTCGCTGCATTAATTTTTTTGCTGCAACAGCCTGCAACCTTCGACGTGGTGGGGAGAAAAAGGATGTACATTGGCGACAGTACAAAATTACATAGGAAATCATAAATCATGGATCTGCACTTTCGCCAAAATGTCATTACAACAACCCACAAACCATCGACCATCGCCTTATCGCCGACGCCGAAGCGCTGAAACCGTCAGCCGACAGCGACAGCCGACGCCACCACCGCTGCCGCTGGCCCCCGTCCCCTAGATATATTCCTATCTCCGTCACCATGGCACGACGATTGCTCATAACAGCGGCGGTTTGCTCCCTCGCATCTCATTCTGTCGCTGCGTGGTCTTTTGGATTGCCAGATCATGATGTCGTCTCACCGTCGTCGTCGTCTCAATCTCAACGCCGTCGCTTCCTCCAGTCTGCAGCTGCCATCACCGTAGCATCATGGACCGGCAATGGGTCATCTCCCAACGCATTACCGTGGCGAGTGGCATCGGCATATGCTGTAGAAGATGCATTTGCCCCAGTATTAGGGGAGACAGCATCATCAGTACCAGTACCAGCAATGAAGCGCTTTGTAGACAATGCCAACCCATCGTACTTTGTGATTGATGTACCACAACGATTCTTTACTATTCGACGATCGGCCAAGGGAGATTTACCAGATGCACAAACTGGTCAGGGTAGACGAGGGGGGACAATATTTACTGCTGGTGATATGTCGAAAGCTGAAGTGGTTGCTGTGGAAAGGTAAGAGGGTTTGTTTTATTTGCATTTGGCATTTGCTTTGTTTCATGTGCCCTAAACTGTGAATTGCACTACCGTTACAATCCGTGGACGTTATTCTTAATTTTTGTGTGGTGATATTGTTTGCTGCATTTCTAGATTCCCAGTGCGCAACTTGCTCGAAGAGGAGGGGTATGCAGCATCGGGAGATTTATCAACATTCTCCTCCATTGGTGATCCCGTCGCCATCGCCACCCTATTACTGCGACGACGTGAGAAAGATAAACCTGGGACACAAAACACCGCCGTACTCAATCGAGAGAGTGTCCAACTATCACCCGATGGTCGAACATTAACATTTACTCTACGGCAAGAAATCAATGTCCAAAAGCCAGAACTGTTAATGGAAGAGATGGGTGTGTCGGAATTATTCCGTACGACTTTGGCTAAGGCGACATTGGCATCGGGGGATGGTCAATTGATGGCAGTGTATGCGAGTGCTTTGGATCAGGACTTGGCAGGACCGGATGGTGTGGCTTTGAGAATGACGGTGGATTCTTTTCTGGCCATGGATCAGTCTGTGAAATGAGATAAATAAATCATTCAGTTCCGTTGGAGGTATGATGTATGACCCGGATTTGAGTGCTGTGGATAGTAACAGGCCAATTTTGCACCTGTTCTTGGACCGTGTGAACATGGTCTTCACTTCTAGAGAGAGAGGAAGAAGGTGAAGAAGTGCTTCAGCATCACTCATTCTAATTCTAAAATATGACCTATGATTACTCCTACTATGGAAGGGGTGGATACAGTTGCTGATTTTCATATGGTGCCTTGTGTGATATTATGTTGATTGCTTATTATCCAGCAAAAGTTGTTGTGCAGTTGCCTGAGGCTGAGGGAGAAGGTTGCAAGATGCAAATACTAGTTGTTGTGGTGGTGCCGGTGGGTGGGATTATTGTGCAAACTGCTGTGCTGGGGAGTTATGCAAACCAGGCGAGCTGGTGGGAGAAGAAAGAGTGAGAGTGAAATGAATAGTAAGAAGAGTGAGGTTACTAGTAGTGGGGAGAGGTACAACAACAAGTGATGGTATTAAGAGGATGAGCACAAACTTTGGAGATCAGGTGCATGTGCAAGTGCATGTGCATGTGCATGTGCATGTGCAAAGGTGTGGAGGTGCGGAGGTGCAGATGTGCAGACATGAAGACGTGCAGAGGTATATGTACAGGTGTAAGTGCAAGTGCATCTGCAGATGTTCATAGGTGCAGGTGCAGGTGCAGGTGCAGGTGTAGAGGTGCAGAGGTGCAGAGGTGCAGAGGTGCAGATGTGCAGATGTGCAGAGGTGAGTGCAGAGGTGCAGAGGTGCAGATGTGCAGATGTGCAGATGTGCAGATGTGCAGATATGCAGATATGCAGAGGTGAAGAGGTGAAGAGATGCAGAAGCACAGAAGATCAGAGGTGCAGAGGTGCAGAAGTGCAGAGGTGAAGAGGTTCTGCAAGGTTCTGCAGAGGTTCCACAGCTGCAGAGGTTCAACAGACTGGTGCAGAACAGGTGCAGATGTGCATGCTGAGCAGGGGTGCAAAATTTCACAGGTGCAGATGTGCTGATGTGCAGATGTTCTGATATGCAGAGGTGCAGATGTGCAGATGTGCAGATGTGTCGGTGGGCAGCAGGTGTGCAGATGTGCTGATGTACAGGTGCAGGTGCAGGTGCGGGAGTGAATACGGGTGCAGGTGCAGGTGCAGGTGCTGAGATGCAGAGGTGCAGAGGTGCAAAGGTGCAGAGGTGCAGATGTGCTGAGGTGCAGACGATGTGCAGGTGCTGAGGTGCTGAGGTGCTGAGGTGCAGAGGTGCAGAGTTGCAGCAGATGCAGAATTCAAAATGCAGAGGTGCTGATGTGCTGATGTGCTGATGTGCAAAGGTGCTGAGGTGCAGAGGTGCTGAGGTGCTGAGGTGCTGAGGTGCTGAGGTGCTGAGGTGCTGAGGTGCT